>CAJVPS010000824.1:0-19484 GCA_910591765.1 Ambispora leptoticha | reverse complement strand
TATTTTCTATTATTAATTTATTTATCTTATTATTAATTTTATGTAATATTAATTTATTATTTAAAGATACTGTATCTATTTTGTAATTTTAACAAGTAATTAACACACAAATAAAGAATAAGTTTTAAACATAATCTCTTATCTACTTTTGATTTAGTTTTCTGTGTGAATTTTATCTCAAATAATATCACTTATATCTTGAATCTTCTGTGTGAATTTTCTTGATATAATACTATATCCCAACTTTTCTATATGAATTATCTGGATATATTATACTATGTAACAAGAAAGTTATATATAAGCTGGATCAAAGGCCTATTATAATTTGAAAATTAAGAGAAATAGATTAAAATATTTATTATATATTTAGAGAAGTGTCATAAAATTAAAGAAGAAAATAATTTATATTATATTAATAAAAAAGTAAAACTTAAAGTCTTTAACAATAATGATAAAGAAAAAATACCAGAATATATTCATAAAACAGATGCTGACTTTGATCTAAGATATTCAGAATCAAAAAAACTTATTATTTTATTATAAAAAACTATACTAAAAGAAATATTTTGTCAACTCACTGCTAGATTTTCTTTAGCTCATAAAGAAATAAAAGTAAAAGCTAATATTATAAATATTGGATATACTAAAAATATTAAAATATTAATTCATAATAATTCTAGTTAGTCATATACTATACAATCTAATAAAAAGATAGTACAAGCAATATTCTTATCACTAGTAAAGATCTTAAAAATTCAATTAGTGTCAACTCATGAAGAACTTGAAAATTCAGAAAGAAATCAACAAGACTTTGGCTCAACTGATAAATTCAAAGAAAAGAAATCTTTAATAAAAGAAGATAGTAAAGATAAATATGAAGAAGATAATAATATTGATTAATCACTTCTAAATATTCAAGAAAGTCTAAATAATTAAACAAAAATATTAGATTTACAAGTAAAAGAACATTATATTTAACTGGATAAAGAAAAATTCTTTTACTCAATATTTAAAGAGTTAAAAAGAAATAAAGTTATCAGTTTAGATAAATATCCTCATGCCAATAATTACTTATCAACTGAATATTATAAATATAATAAAGATGACTGATATTATGAATAAATAAAACTGATATCAGAACTGCTCTATCAAGTTAAAGAAGAAAGTTTTAATAAGAATAATCTAACATCAGAATAAAGATAATAATTAGAAGAATTACTAAATAAGTATCAAGATCTTTTTGATGAAAAGCCTGAAAAAACTATAATTATTCAATATAAGATTAATATAGAAACTGAAGAGCTAATAGCTTTGAAATCATATTATAGATATTTACTAATTGAAAAAGAATTTATAGAAGAAGAAATAGAGAAGATGCTTCAACAAAATATTATTTTATCATCAGATAGTTTATGATCTGCACCTGTAGTAATTATCAAGAAAAAGAATGGCAAATATAAATTCTGTGTAGACTATCACTAACTAAATAAAATAATAAAAAGAGATCAATTTTCTTTATTAAGAATTGATAACTTACTTGACACATTTGGCAAAGCAAAATACTTCTCAATACTTGATTTAGTCTCTGGATATTGGCAAATAGAAGTAAAACCAGAAGATAAAAAGAAGACAGCCTTTATTATTATTAATAGTCTATATGAATTCAATATTATATCTTTTGAATTAAATAATACACTAGCTACTTTTCAATACTTAATGAATAAAATATTTAAGTTTTATCTTGAAAAGTTTGTATTTATTTATTTTGATAATATTAATATATTCTCAGATATAATTGAAAAGCATCTTGCATATTTGAAATAAGTATTTAATAAGCTTAGAGAAAGTGATCTAAAACTTTAGCCAAGTAATGTCAATTTGATAAAATCATACTTATCTTTTTAGGATATATTATTAGTAAAGATAGTTTGAAACCCAATTCAGCTAAAATTTCAGTCATAGAATAATTTTTTAGACCAATAAATCTAACTATTTTGAGAGGATTTCTTGACTTAGCTTTATATTATAGATACTTTATAAGAAACTTTGCAAAGATAGTAATACTCTTTGAATTAACTAATAAGAAAAGATTAATCTTTTAAATAGTCTATTAAATATCAAGAAGTATTTGAAGAGCTGAAAAATAGATTAATTACTATATTTATATTAATTTATTCAGATTTTAAGAAATCTTTCATATTATATACTGACACTTCTAGCTTTGAATTAAAGGTAATTTTGATATAAAAAGATGAAAAAGATAATGAATATATAATTACTTATGCTAGCAAAAGAATAAATGATACCAAAAAAAATTATTATACAACTGAATTAGAATGTTTAGCAGTAGTTTGGATAATATAACTATTCAGATCATACTTACATTCTAATATTTCTTTCATTCTGAAGAGTTTATTTAATAAATCAAAAATTTCTGAAAGATTTGCATACTGAATTTTGACTTTAGAGGATTATAACTTCAAAATTAAATATTGTAAAGATCAAATTCATTCTAATATAGATCTCTTATCTAGATATTTCTAATCAAAACTAACTTAGATATAAAATAAATCAGAAAATATATTATTAAAAACTGCTTAATAACTACTTAATATATTTTTATTTGATTACTTAACTTGAATATAATGGAATTACTTGAATATTCATAACTTATTACTTATTTAAATACTCTAGTCATATCAAAAGAAATACCAGAAAAAGATCAACAAAAGTTTAAAAACAAAGTAAAACTATACTTAATAAAGAAAGAAATCTTATATAGATATAACAAGAAAGTATCAGATTAATCTTTAAAAGTAATTAAAGTTAATAAAATAAAAGAAGTATTATTCAATAATCATATAATAATATATACTAGATATTTTGATATTAAAATAACTTATTATAGAATCACTTAAAATTATTATTAGTCTAAGATATATTCTGATATTAAAAATTATATAAAGGTATATGATATATGTTAACATAAAGAAAAAATCAGAAAAAATAATATCTTACATCCTATAGAAAGTAAAAAATCTTTTGAGAAGATAGGAATAGATCTAATTAGATCACTCATACTAACAAAAGAAAATTATAAGTAAATAATAGTTGTTATAGACTATTATATTAAATAGACAGAAGCAAGACTAATCTTAAATAGTTTAGCAGAAGTAATAGTATTATTTCTATATGAAGATATTTTCTGTAAATATGATTTTTCAAAAAAAATAATATCAGATAGAGGAATAATATTTGCTAATGAATTGATAAAAGAATTATTTGAAAAATATCAGATCAAATATTATCTATCAATACTATATCATCCTTAAACTAATAGACTTGTAGAAAGATTAAATAGAATATTATATAATGCTATTGGAAAATTAGTTCAACTATATGAAAAAGAATGGGATATATATATATCTTCAGTACTTTTTACTTACAGAATAATAAGATAAAGATTAATAAAGTTCACATCTTTTTATCTTACTTATGATAAACAAGCCATTATGTTATTAAATCTTAAATTAAAATCAATTAACAATAAAAAAGATATTATATCAAATGAATTGATTAAAAGAGCTTGTATTATTATAGATAGATTAGAATTAGACAAATCTATCACTTAATAAAATATATAAAAATTCTAACAAAAATAAAAAGAAACTTACTAATAAGATAAAAATTATCAATCTTTCTTTATTGAAGATAAAGTCTTAATAAAAAGGATGGAAATCTAGCATTGACATCATGAAAAATATGTTCAGAAATGGAAAGAATCATATTATATTTAACAAATTTTTGATAAAGATACCTATAAATTAAGAATATTAGATGGCAAAATTCTTAAAAATCCCTATAATAGTGATCATCTGAAATTATATCTTGAGAATAATAGATTGAAACCTAGAATTATCATAAAAAATTAAATACTTCTAGCTCTGATAAATCAAATTTCAGTACTGATAAGCCATAACTTTTATTAGTATAAAAAACTAACTAAATAAAAGTAAAACTCTGTTAATTTTATAATAAATCAAATAACTAATATATCTACTCAAAATCTTATCATCTTGTTAGTAAAAGAATATTATTATCTTAAAAGTTACCATTTAATATATACTATTTATGATTAATTCTTTAAAGTATCACATATTTGCAGCTCTAAATATTAGAGTAACTCTTCTCATATTAGTTATCAATATTATCAATATCTAGAAATTGAAAAAATTATTCTAACTAAAAATTAACTAGAATAATAATATCAAGATTACTAGTATAGTTTATAAAATTGTTACTATTATTAGTATAAAAATAGAAAAAGAATAAATTATAAAGATTGTAGATTATATTTCATTAATAATGAAGAAGAAAAGTTTATTATCAATCTTACAAAAGAAGATGAAGAAGAAATTGCTTATTCATCACAAATTAATTTACAAAAAAAAGAAGTTCTATCTCTTGATGCAAGAAAAGAATAAAAAATTTCTTACTCTATCACTTATCTTGAATATTATTGAAATGTAAATGAGAAACTATATCTTCCTATATTCTCTTGAAAATATATTAAATTGAAAGAAGAGAAGTTTTTTTCTCATTTTTCATAATATTCAAAAAGTCTGGCATTACTTTATAAAATATGTAGCTCCAGCTCTAGTAGTCATAATTTAACTTTAGAAGATATTAGAATCAATCAGTATTTAGATTATAAAGTTACCCAATTTATTAATTATCAGTCAGATGATTAAAAATATAATAAAAGAAATAATGACCTATCTTTTGTTCAAGAAATCAGTAGAAAAAGTAACAAGATAATCAATAAAGTTATCTATGAATATAATTAAAATATTATTGATATCTCATAGACTATAGCAACTAAAAAAAAATAAAGAGAATAATAATATAATATTATAACTCTCTTTCACTTTTTCAGATTCTTGAAATTTTGAATTTCAAGAAAGAAAAATATCACAATTATATTTTGTACAGTCAAATAATGATTTCTTTCACAATCTAATAATATAATAATGATAATAATAATATAGACAAAATAGATATAGAAAAGTAAATAATAATACTTATTAGTTTAACAGTAAAATAAGTTTACAGATTCTTAACAAAAAGAAGTAAAGAACAAATAATAATAATAAAATAATATTCTTCTCTTCTCAAACTTAATGAAACTTATAGAATAACTATATTATTAATAACATTAAAATAGATAATAAAGAAGTGCAATTTTACTATAAAAATAAAAGAGAAATTAATAGTAAAATAGTAAATAAACACAAAAATCAAGTTAATTTAGAGAGTACTAATAGAAATTATATAGTTAAATAATTATTTGATATGATACAAGATTATACTAATCTTTAAATCTGTAATAACATAGTCAAAATTATGAAATTATACATAATAGTATAGAAATTAGATATAAAAATTAGTTCATATTACAATTTTATTTATCTGAAAAACTTCCTTTCTTATAATCTTTCTGAAAAATATATTAATCTAGAATTTTTATAATTCTAAATTAATCATATTATATAATCCTTTTATTTATTATATTTATCCTGTATCACATTTATCTATAAAATATTATTTATTATAAATAACTCTTATTTAATTATTTAGTAGAATTTATTTTATTTTTTTTTATTCATTCAAATTCTTTGTTAAAATGGCACCAACATGCAAATCAAAAGCAAAAATTATCTTGAAAGATATTGCATTAGAAATAGTTATTATAATATCATCTAGTAGTATTATCATAATAATATAAATTTTTTTAATTTCATAATTTTTTGAACTTAAAAAATTTGACCAATCAATCAATCTTTAGAAGATATATGATTTTGAATAATATAATTGATATATCAGTTATAGATTTAGTCACAATTTAACAATATTTTTGCAATATTCTTGTAATATTTTTGCAATACTTTAAGATCATCAATGAATAATTAGTCTTAAAATCAATAACAGTTCATAAATAGTTTAACAATAATTCAAAAATGCTTCAGAAATGATTCAGCAATGAATTTTATTTATTTTTATTATTATCTTTATCTTTTTAAAATATTATTCTTATCTTTTTATTTTATTTTATTATTTATATTATCATTTAACTTATCACATATATCTTATCTCTTATTTTTACTTATTTATTTATTGATTTTTTGTCTTAAAAATTGTAATTATAATTTAAAGTAATAAATAAGTTTAAATAGAAACTTATAAAATCTCAAAGATATATAAATATCTCTGTACTAAGATCTGAAATAAATATACTTGAATAGTAATAATTCAATTATCTTTTGAAAATACTTGAGTTATACTTATCTTATAATTTTCCTTTAATTCTTGTCTTAATATCTTGCTTTTATTACCTCTTCTATTATAATAGATTATATTCTGATTATTTACAAGTTTTTCTTGTCTAAAAAACTTAGTTAGTGAATGTTTTCTATTTAAAATAAGCCAAATATATTTTATTTGATTTAGAAGATTCTTGTAAGCTTTTCTATATATAAAAGCTTAGTTAAGTATTTATTATTTTAGTATAGTTTTTATTACTTTTATTTTGCATTTATTACATTTGGCATTTGTTGTCTTAATTAAGCATTTATTATTTTTGTTTTTGGTACCTACTCTTAATTTAATATCTATGATTATAACTTCATTTTTATATTTTTGTTTTATTTTATTTTTGTTTTGTATTAATATAATACTTATAAGTATTAGTACTAAAAAATCTTTAGAATAATTATTATCCTCTTAATCTTTATAAATAATTCAATTTTCACTCTTAAAACTTATTATAAACTATATTTATAATAAAATCTACCTTCTAGAGTATAGTTTATAATATTTGATACCTTCTCTGTGGACCTCATCCATCTAGAGATCCTATTCAACTTATTTATATTATTTTCATTTTTATTTATTTTAATTATTTTAAGAATTAGCTACTCTTGAGATATTAGTTATCTAAAAAGTTTATTAGTTTATAAGTATATATTACTCTTTTATTAAACTTCCAATTGATCTATACCTTAGTGAACATAACAGAGAAGATTCTTGAAAATTCTTATTTCATATTGAATTATACAACTACTGATCTTATTATTTTTTTGCAAATGAAAATTCAGATAGAAAATTTATAAATTTTCTTATCTAGACTCAAGACTATTATGTGGTTTCATATAACAGACTCTTACAGGAACTTTTTGATAACATAATATAACAAAATCTTATATCTAATCAACTTTGAAAAGAAATTATCAAGTTATTAAACATCTTTGTATTTGAAATTAAAATTACAGTTGAATAACAGATCTATCTAGTTATTAGTATTCTACTTGTTTTAGAAGAAATAGATAACTTTGAAATCCTCTTAATCAATCAGCTAACAGAATTAGAATATGAAAGTAGTAATTTAGAAGATTCAAAAGAACTAATAATCATAATTAAACAAATTCAATCTCAAAAGACCTAATTAAAGAAAGAAATAATTATATCAGATAGAATGAACAGTCTCATTCAAGCTCTTAAAGAATTAATTTAATCTATGAAAATATAAAGAATAGAAAAGATTCTTATTTCAATTTATAAATTTAAGAGTAATAATCAGGATCTAATTGAGTAGTTACATGACTTTGAAGTAGCCACCAAAACTAATAGAATTATCAATAACAAAAAAATTAAGATAATAAAAGAATACCTAAAGAGACCAGCTACTATCTGATTTGATCAATGATCTATAAGTGACACTCTCAGATTAGATAAATAAATAAATAAGAATCATGATGAATATAATTTCTTTTCCTAATTTATTCTTAAATTCTATTCATCTTATAAGATCTAATAATAACAAGATAAATTGAAATTCTTAAAACAAACTGAAATAGTAAAAGAATATGTAAATTAATTTATGAAACTAGAAAGCAAAATAGATTCAGAATGAACTTATTCAGAAAAATACAAGATTTGAATTTTCAAGAAAAATCTCAAATTTGAAATTCAAAAATAGATCAACTTGAATGCTGAAGATACTATGGAAAGCATTATTAAAACTGCTAAAAATATGGAGAAAGCTGATTTAGATCCACTCAAACAAACTTATCATCAAACTCAAGCTCAATTAACTGGTGAATGGAATACTCTTGCTAAGATCTTGCAAGATCTGACTAGTAAATTAGACTGTGTAGAATCTGGCAGAAAGTAATAATAATAATAATAATAATTAGCAATAAAATTAGTCAAGAAACAGATCTCTCATTATCTATTATAATTATAGAAAAAAGAATATGTTAATAGAGTTTGTTCAAACAACTTTTAACTAGTAAATCAGCTATCTAATAATCAAAATTCCTCTCAAAATTGGAATTATCAAAATCAAAATAATAATAGTAATAATAATAATTAGCAGAATCAAAATATCTGAAACAATAATAAGCAACCTAAAAATTCACAAAATCTGAATATTACTTCTCTTCTTGTCCAAATTCAGAATTTAATAATTGCTTTGCAAGTATCTGATAATGGTCTATCTAGTGATTTATCTATTTAATCTAGTTTCTTATTACTAGCAATTCATGATTATCTAGCTGAAAAAAGAAAATAAGCTAGAGTTATCAAAGAAGAAGAGAAAAGTGAAAAAGAAAATAAAGTTACTCAACCTTTATTCAAAGTATCAGAAGAAGATAAGATCAATTTGGAAAAGAAAAAATAAAAGAAAGAAAGAGCTTATTTTCTTATTTTAGTAAAGAAAATAGAAATCTATAATATATTCAAAGATTTAGCATCTCAAAAAGCTAATATTACCATTGTTTAACTCATCAAAACATCACCTGAATAGAGAATTCAAATGTCAAAAGAAATAAGAAAAGAATCACAGAAGAAATTCAAACAAAAAATAATATTTACCCAGAAGATTAAAACAATCTCAGCCTGATGTGAAGTCAAAATTAGAAAGACTCCTATAGACTTGATTGTAAATACTGGAATATTTGAATGTGTTATCAGTTATGAATTTCTCAAACAATTAGGAATGAAGATTTAACAAAAATCTAATATCTTTATATTTAATATTAATAGATATTCCAAGCAACCATTAGGAGTAATAAATAACTGCCTTATCACTATTAATAGAATCATAATTCCAATAGAAGTAGATGTTACTGAAGCTCAAATCTATAGTCTTGTAGTAGGAATAAACTAGTTAAATAAGATTAATACAAAAATTGATTTCAAGAAAAATATAATGATCTTTGACTGAAATAAAGAAGAAGAGAAAGTATCAATTAAATTCATTCATGAACAACAAAATGCTCAACCTGAAGATAGTCATGATAACTCTGAAATATCCTCTAGTAAAACTTTTAATAATGAGTTTGAAATTAAAGATCAAGATTTAGAAGATTATAATTTTCTATGATGGATATCTATAAATCTTGGACTCAGATTTATACTTTATCTAGATGATTTAATAATATAAACTTTGAAAAAGTTTCTTATCTCATCATAAACTCAATTTCTAAAGTTAGAAATATTAAAATCTTTGAAGAAGAAATACAAGTTAAGGATATCACTCTTATCTGAAAAGAATATTCAAAATTAAAAAGAAGATTCTAATAGATTCATTATCAAAGTTCTTAATAGACTTTTGATTGAAGAGATCCTATAGCTAAATATTGATGTCATCATAAATTACCAACATCCAAATATGAATGCTCTCAATATTTTAATAATCTAGTTATCTGAATTAATATCAAAATAAATAATCTGAATAATCTATCAATAATTTTATCTCAGAATGAAACTAAAGACTGGTGATTAGAAATAAAATATATTCAAGAATCAAAGATACCTATCACTTAAGAAAGATTCTTTTCAAGAAGTAAAGTTCTACAAAAACTAAAGTTAGAAGAAAGAGTAGTTAAATATTCATATTATAAGTACTTTGTGAATAGTAAAATTATTTCAGAAGTTAGAGATGGAAATAAATATGGAAAGCAATACTATTCTAATTGCTTTACTTAACAATAACTCAACTTACCTATTTGTGATTACTATGAACTTTGAGATGAAGCTAAATACTTTCTTGGAGTGATCTGGGAATATAATAAAGTTAAATATTTTTACAACTATACTAAATAATACATGTATACATTTAATCATGATGGTTGACAAAAAAATAATAGTACTATTAAAAAATTAAAAAGTAATGGTAACTTGTTAAATATTTATCAATAACATAATAAAATTAGAAAAGTAATACTTGTTTGATATATTACTGAGTATAATGAAAAAGAAGAGATATAATATATTATTTATAATAAATCTGAAGAAGCATCAGCTCAAGAAATCTTTTTGATAATTTATTAACAATTATCTCTCTTCTAAAGAAAATAACTTGCTCAATTAGAATATATTAATGTAAAACTTTGTAATGAATATTTAATTTCTTGTGATTCTGATATTTGATATAATTATATATAATTTGAACAGGTTAAAGAGCCACTAGAAGAAAAATATCTAGAACTAGAAAAGAAGAAAAAGCTAAAGATAGTGATTATGATTTAATTAAAGAAATCTTAAATGAATATTATATAGTATTTAGAGATTATGAAGAAGAAGAAGTACAACTCAAAGAATAGTCAGTAAATTTAATAATCAAAATATATAATAATAATAATAAAGAAAAAATGCCTGAACAAGTCCATAAAAATAATACAGGCTTTGATCTCAGATATTTTAAAGAAGAAATAATCCTGATTCAATCTTATTAAATAATTATGATTAATCTTTATTTGGCAATTAAAGTTTCTGTAGGGACTATTTATCAATTAATATCTTGATAATTACTAGTTAAGAAAGGAATAGAAGTTAAAGAAGGAACTATTAATACTAGATATATTGGAAAAATAGAAGTTTTTTTACACAATAACTTTAATAAATCTTATAAAATTCAACTAAATAAATAAATTATTCAAGTAGTCTTTTTACAATTTGTCCTAATTGAAGAAATAATATCTGTAGATATCAGAAAAGAATTAAAAGAATTATCTTATGGAACTCAAGAATTTGAATCAACTGGAAAGGATGAAATAGAAGCATACTTTCTAGATAAAAAAGAAATCATAAAAGTAGTTAAATAAAAAGAATTAATACTTGAATAACAAGATGCTTTACATAATCTATTATAAGTATATAAGAATATTTTTCTATTAGATCTAAATGAACTTGGATGAACTAATATAATTCAATATTTAATTAATATTAGAAATGAAAAGCCTGTTTAACAAAAGACTTACAGAGCAATTATATCTAATCAAGAGTTTATTTATGATAAGATTTAATAAAAGTTAGATGCAAATATCATCCAAAAATTTAATAATTCTTGAATCTTACCTATTATATTAGTAACAAAGAAAAATAGTAAGAAATGATTTTGTGTTGATTACAGAAAATTCAATAAACTTACCAAGAAAGATATTTACTATTTACCATGAATTGATGAAATAATAAATAATCTTGGAGATGCAAAATGATTTTTATTCATGAATTTTATATCTGATTATTGACAAATTAAAATAGAATTATTCAGTATTGAAAAGATAGCATTTATTTCAAGAGAAGAATCATACAAATTTAAAGTTATGTCTTTTAGACTTTATAATATACCAGTAACTTTTCAATAAGCTATAAATAGTATATTTAGAGATTATAATTAGAAATTTATCATAATCTATATTGATAATATAAATATATACTCAAAAACTTGAAAAAAACATCTAGAATATTTATAAAAAGTTTTTCAACTAATTAGAGAAGCTGAATTAAAACTCAACTTGCAAAAATTTAACTTTACTCAAGATAATTTATCTATAACAAATTAGAATAATTATATTAAATTTATATTTTATTTTATAAATTATTACTATATTATATACTGTATTATACGTAACTTATAGCACTATTATCATCTGATTATATCAAGAAAATTACATTATATATTTGTATTATTTTAGTCATAGATAGTTTTCTTAGTAGAATTTCTCTTTTTTCTTGTTCTACTAATTTAGCTAGCATATTACTAAATTTATATATTTTATTTATAATTATTTATTTTTTTATTTATTTATTAATAAGTATCCTCTGAAAGTACTATTATATAAGTATTATCTATTATTAATTTATTTATTTTATTATTAATTTTATATAATATTAATTTATTATTTAAAAATACTATATCTATTCTGTAATTTTAAGTACCAATATTATCAAATAAAGAATAAGTTTAAATATAATCTCTTGTTTGCTTTTGATTTAGTTTTTTGTATAATTCTATCTCAAATATAATACTATATTCTGATTCTTTTATATGAATTATCTGGATATATTATATTATATAACTATAAGATTATAACTTTGATAATAGTGAAAAAGATTAATATTATATATATACGTATATATATATATACCTATTAATAATTTCTTTTTTCTTATATACTTTCTTACTTATATTTTATATATACTTGTATATACATATATATATATTTATAATAT
Source organism: Ambispora leptoticha (assembly GCA_910591765.1). Lineage (NCBI taxonomy): Eukaryota > Fungi > Glomeromycota > Glomeromycetes > Archaeosporales > Ambisporaceae > Ambispora > Ambispora leptoticha. The sequence goes on along the minus strand of CAJVPS010000824.1, from coordinate 6,908 downwards.
TTAGTTCTGATCTCTCAAATAAATAATTTCAATAACTTCTTGCTAGTCTTACTAATCTTATCCAACATAGCAACAACTTACTACTGCTCTTAGAGTAATAATTATGATATTGATGATAATGATTAACCAAATCATAATCCTTCTATACCTAGAATTTCTCTCAAGATCCTAATCTATAAAGAAGAACTATATGAGAATATTAATATCTGAATTCTATAAGTAACTGAAGTATTACATGTATAAGAAATTACAAATAAACAAACTTGTATCCTATACAATATGTGACAAAAAAACTTAACTATATTAAATTCATTATAAATTCATAAATTATAATAATTTTGATTGGATTATCTTCTTTTAGTTCTCTTTTAGTTTAGATCTTTATTTTGTGTTATCTATATAACAGATTAGCTTTGTATTATATTTTTAAGAAGATTATTTTCACTCTGGATACATAAATGATTATTATATATTAAATATAGTTTAGTTTACATGATTATAACTTTGGTTTTATATTTTTGTTTTATTTTGTTTTTGCCTTGTATTAATACAATACTTATAAATATTGGTACTAGAAAATCTTTAGAATAATTATTATCCTCTTAACATTTATAAATAATTCAGTCTTTATCCTCAAAACTTATTATAAACTATATTTGTGATAAAATCTATCTTTCAGAGTATAGTTTGTAATATTTGGTGCCCAACATGGAGAACCTCACTCATCCAAAGATCCCAGTCAACTCATTTTTATTATTTTTATTTATTATTCATTTTATTATTTTAAGAATTAGCTACCCTTGAAGTATTTGTTACCTAATTAATTTATTAGTTTATAAGTACATATTACTCTTTTATTGAACTTCCAATTGATCTATATCTCAGTGAATATAATAAAGAAGACTCTGGGAAATTCTCATCTCATATTGAATCATATAACTATTACTCTTACTATTTTTCTGCCAACAAAAATTCAGATAGAAGATTTGTAAATTTTCTCATCTGGACTCAGAATTATCACATAGTCTTATATAATAGACTCTTACAGGAACTTTTTGATAATATAATACAACAAAATCTTATATTAAATTAACTTTGAAAAGAAATTATCAAATTATTAAACATCTTTGTATTCAGAATCAAAATCATAGTTAAATAACAGACCTACTTAGTAAACAGTATTCTTCTTGTTCTTGAAGAGACAGATAACTTTGAAACTCCCTCAACCAATCAGCTAACAAAATCAGAATATGAAAGTAGTAATTCAGAAAATCCTAAAAAACTAATAGCTATAATTGAACAAATTCAATCTCAGAAGACCTAATTAAAAGAAGAAATAATCATGTCAGATGGAATGGACAGTCTTATTCAAGCTCTTGAAGAATTAATTTGATCTATAAAGATCCAAAGAATGGAAAAGATTCTTATCCCAATTTGTAAATTTAAGGATAATAATCAGGATCCAGTTGAGTGATTATATAATTTTGAGATAGCCATCAAAGCCAATAGAATTACTAATAACAGAAAAAGTGAGATAGTAAGAGGATACCTAGAGAGATTAGCTGCTATCTGATTTGATCAATAAGCTATAAATAATGATCTCAAATTAGATAACTGGAAAAATAAAAAACATGATGATCATGACTTTACTTGTCAATTTATTCTTAAATTTTATTTATTTTGTAAGATGTAATAATAGCAAGATAAATTGAAATTCTTAAAACAAACTGGAACTATAAAAGAATATACAAATCAATTCATAAAATTAGAAAGTAAAATAGATCCAAAGAATGAATATCTAGAAGAATATAAGATTTAAATTTTCAAGAAAGAACTCAAATCAGAAATTTGAAAATGGATTAATCTAAATGCTAAAAATAATATGAAAAGCATTATTAAAATTGTCAAAAATGTTGAAGAAGCTGATTTAGATCTACTTAAACAAACCTATCATCAAACTTAAGCTTAACCAACTGGTGAATGGAATGTTCTAGCTAAAGTCTTGCAAGATCTGACTAGTAGATTAGACCATATAAAATCTGGCAAAAGATATAATAATAATAATAATAATAGCAATCAGCAATAAAATCAGTCAAGAAACAGATCAGGTATTATCTATTATAGTTGTAGAGAAAAAGGATATATTAGTAGAGTTTGTTCAAATAACTTCTAATCAGTAAATCAGTTATTTAATAATCAGAATGCTCCCCAAAACTGAAATAATCAAAACCAGAATAATAATAGTAATAATAATAATTAGCAGAATCAGAATACCTGAAACCATAATCAGTAATCCAATAATTCACAAAATCTGGATATTACTTTTCTTCTCACCCAAATTCAGAATTTAATAGCTATCTTGCAAGTATGTAGCAATAGTTCATCTAGTGATTCATTTACCCAATCTAGTTTCTTATTATTAATAACTCATGATTATCTTGTTGAAGAAAAGAAACATTAAAGAACTATCAAAAATAAAGAAGAAAGTGAAAAAGAAAATGAAGTTATCCAACCTTTATCTGAAGTATCTAAAGAAGACAAGACTAACTTGAAGAAGAAGAAATGAAAGAAAGGAAAAGCACATCTTTTAATTCTAGCTAAACATACAGAAATCTATGATATACTTGAAGATTTGGTCTCACAGAAAGTCAACATCACTATTACATAACTCATTAAGACTTCACCTAAATAAAGAATTTGAATGTCAAAAGGAATGAGAAAGAAATCACAAAAGAAACTCAAATGAAAAATAATATTCACCCAAAAGATTAAAATAATCTCAGCCTGGTATGAAGTCAAAGTTGGAAAGATGCTTGTAGACTTGATTGTGGATACTAGAGCATCAGGATGTATTATTAGTTATAAATTTCTCAAATAATTAGAGATAAAAATTTAACAAAAATCAAATATCTCCATGTCTGATATTAATAGATATTCCAAACAACTATTAAAAGCTATTAATAACTTCTTTATTACTATTGATAGAATTGTAATTTCAGTTGAAGTGAATGTTACTGAAGCTTGAGCTTATAGTCTTATAGTAGGAATAGACTGATTAAATAAGATCAATTCTAAAATTGACTTAAAGAAAAATATAATAACCTTTGATTGGAATGGAGAAGAAGAAAGAGTATCAATTAAATTTATCCATAGATAATAAAATGTTATACCTGAAGATAGTGATAAAGATACAGAAACATCCTTTAGTGAAACTTCTGATGATGAGTTTGAACTTAAAGATCAAAATCTAGAAGATGATAATTTTCTATGATGGACATCTAACAAATCTTAAACTCAGATTCATACTTTACCTAGATGATTCAATGATATAGACTTTGAAAAAGTTTCTTACATGATCATAAATTCAATTTCTAAATTTAGAAATATCAAAATCTTTGAAGAAGAAATACAAGTCAAAGATACCACTCTCATCTGGAAAGAATACTCAAAATCGGAAAGAAGATTCCAGCAGACTTACTATCAAAATTCTTAATAGACTTTTGACTGGAGAGATCCTGCAGCTAAATATTGGTGTTATCATAAATTACTAACATCTAAACATGAATATTCTCAATATTTTGATAATTTAGTTATTTGAGTTAATATTAAAATAAATATTCTGAATAATTTATCAATAATCTTATCTCAGAATAAAACTAAAAACTGGTGGTTAGAAGTAGAATATACCTGAGAATTAGAAAAGATACCAATTATTGAAGAAAAATTCTTTTCTAAAAGTGAAGTTCTATGAAAATTGAAGCTAGAAGAAAGAATAGTTAAATATTCATATTATAAATACTTTGTGAATAGTAAAACTATTTCAGAAGCTAGAGATAGAAATAAATCTGAAAAGTAATATTGTTCTGATTATTTCACTCAATAGCAACTTAATTTACCTATCTATGATTACTGTGGACTTCAAGATAAAGCTAGATACTTTCTTGGAGTAACTTGAAAATATAATGAAGTAAAATATTTTTGCAACTACACTAAGCAATGCATGTATATATTTAATAATGGTGATTGATAAAAAAATAATAGTACTATCAGAAAATTGAGAAGTGATGATAACTTATTAAATATTTATCAGCAATGTAATGAAATTGAAAAAGCAATACTTATCTAATATATTACTGAGTATAATGAAGAAGAAGAGATGTAGTATATTACCTATGATAGATCTGAAGAAGCATTAGCTCAAGAAATCTTTTTGGCTATCTATCAATAACTATCTTCCTCCTGAAGAAAACAACTAGTTTAATTAGAATATATCAATATGAAACTCTATAATAAATGTTTGATTCCTTGTAATTCAGATACTTATGATTATTATGTATGATCTGAATAGATTGAAGAGTTATTAAAAGAAAAACATCCAGAATCAGAAAAAGAAGAGAAAGCTGAAGATAGTGATTATGACTCAATTGAAGAAATCTTAAATGAATATTATATAGTATTTGGAGATTATGAAAATAAAGTAAAAGAAGAAGAATAACTTGAAGAATAATCAGCAAATCTAATGATCAAAATCTATAATAATGAAGATAAAGGAAAAATGTCTGAATGAGTTCATGAACATGATGTAGGATTTGATCTCAGATATCCTGAAGAAGAAGTAATCTTGGTTTAATCTTGCCAAATAATTATAATTGATCTTTATTTGATAATTAAAGTTCCTGTAGGAACTATTTGTTAATTAATATCCTAATTATCATTAGTCAAAAGAGAAATTGAAGTTAAAGAAGGAACTATTGATGCTGAATATACTGGAAATATTAGAATTCTTTTACATAACAATTCTAATAAATCTTATGAAGTCTAATCTAATGAATGAATTACACAAGCAGTCTTTTTACAACTTGCTCTAATTGAAGGAATAATATCTGTAAATACAAGAGAAGAATTAGAAGAATTATCTCATAGAACTCAAGGATTTGGATCAATTAAAAAGAATAAAATAAAAGCATACTTCCTAGATAAAGAAGAAATTACAAAAGTAGTTAAATAACAAGAATTAACACTTGGATAACAAGATACTTTATATAACTTGTTACAAGTATATAAAGATATCTTTGTATCAGATCTCAATGAACTTGGACAAATCAATATTATTCAATATTCAATTGATACTGATCCATCAAAAGGCTTACAGAGCAATTATATCTGATCAAGAATTTATTCATGATGAAATCTAATAAATGTTAGATACAGATATCATCCAAAAATCCAATAATTCCTGGATCTTACCTATTATAGTAGTAGCAAAGAAAAATGACAAGAAATGATTTTATATTGATTACAGAAAGCTAAATATATTTATCAAGAAAGATACCTATCCTTTATCACAAATTGATGAAATAATAGATAATCTTGAAGATGCAAAGTGATTTTTATTTATAGATCTTATATCTGAATACTGACAAATCAAAATGGAACTATTTAGTATTGAAAAAATAATATTTATTTCAAGAAAAGGCTTATACGAATTCAAAGTTATGCCTTTTGAACTTTGTAATGCATCAGCAACTTTTTAACAAGTTATGAATAGCATACTTGGAGATTATAATTAGAAATTCATCATGATCTATATTGATAATATAAATATATACTCAAAAACTTGAGAAGAATATTTGGAATATCTACAAAAAGTTTTTCAATGAATTAGAGAAGCTAGATTAAAACTTAACTTAGAAAAATGTAACTTTACTTAGAATAATCTACCCTTTCTAGGACATATTATTACTCAAGATAGAATTTTAGCTAACTCAACTATTTAACAAATTTAAGAGTTTTCTACCTTAATAAATATCAAGAAGCTTAGATTATTCTTAGAATTAGCTGAATACTACAGAAAATTTATTAAAGGATTCTTATAGATAGCAATACCACTATTTAAACTTTTAAAGAATAATATCATTTTCATTTGAACTGTAGATCAAGAAAATGTATTTCAGACTTTAAAAGAAAAACTTACCTCTGCTCTAATTTTAATTTATTCTGATTTTACAAAGTAATTCTATTTATATACTGATATCTTTGACTCTGGACTTGATATAGTATTATCTCAGAAAGATGATAAAGGAAAAGAATAAGTAGTAACTTATATAAGTATCTCACTCAAATCAGCTAAAAAGAATTATAGTGTTACTGAAAAAGAAGTTCTGGCTGTAATCTGAACTGTTAAACAATTTCAACATTATCTTCTTGGATCTCTTTTCAAAATCATTACTAATCACAATATACTTCAATAGCTATTTACTAAACAAGTTAATCCTGAATTCTGAATCTCAAGATAAATAATGATCATGATAAAATATAACTTTATTATCACTTATAGAGCTGAAAAGACTAATCAAAATATGAATACACTCTCAAAAATATATTTGTAGGAGTAGAATATCAAAATCCACTTAATTAATTAACTAACTAGAATAATTTTTACTAGACAACTAATTAAATGACTTACCCAAATCTGATTGATTCAACATAATAAATTTAATAACATATTATAACTTAATGAAATATCTGGAAAATAAAAGTTATCCTGTAGGATATACTGAAGACCAACAAAAGAAAATTTATCAGCAATCAAAATATTTTTTAATTATTAATAAAATACTTTATAAAAAGAATAAAAGAAAGAAATCTATTACACCACTTTAAATACTAAAAGAAAATGAAATTAAAGTAATAATGACTAGCATATATTCAGATTTACTTGATAGATACTTTGGATTTGATAGAACTTATCAATAAATAGCTATTAGATATTAGTAGAATAGAATGAAAATGGATATAAAAAACTTTATTAGATCTTGTGAAATCTGTAAGATTATTTTGTTAATAATTGTAAACAAGATAAAATGTGATATGAATAAGTTTTAATTTTATAACTTATGATTATTTTT
>CAJVPS010000823.1:0-19487 GCA_910591765.1 Ambispora leptoticha | reverse complement strand
AATATCTGTAGATATTGGCACAGGCCTTAGAAATCTTTGTCATTATTGAAAGTTATAGTCTAATTCCCCTCTCTTTATCTTTTATTATTTCAGTCTCTTCTAACCCTATATCGTTAGGGTGAATCAAAGTGAAAATCCACTTACCGATTCACTGTAATAATAGTTAATATAAAAAGTAATAATAGTTATTTTTTTATCTATAATTTAATAAGAAATTACTAAAAATTTATGAAAATTTGATATTATATTTTTAAATTAATAAAAATAATATTTTCTAAGATTATAAAGTATATTAATATAGTAAAATCATATATTAAAAATAGTAGACTGAAGAGCTATTCTGGTTAAGAAGTAATAAAAAATTAGTTAAAAATACTTTTTATAAGCAAGTATGAAAAGTATAAAAATAATTTTATAAAAATATATTTATAATTAAAAAAAATTTTAATTGATATTTATTGAATAAATACTAGTTAAAAAAGACTTAGTTTTGATAAATTTCATAATAAAGTATAATAAAATTAATATTTTATTATATTTTATTATAAAATTTATTAAAATTAAATCTTTTTTTAATTAATATTTATTTAATAAATATTAATTAATTTTTTTTTAAATTATAAATATCTTTTCTATATTTTTATAAAATTATTTTTATACTTTTCATACTTGCTTATAAAAAGTATTTTTAATAAGTTTTTATAGCTTTTTAATCAAAATAACTCTTTAATTATTACTTTTAATACATGATTTTATAAAATATTATTATATTAATATGCTTTGTAATTTTAGAAAATTTTTATTTTTATTATTCTAAAAATATAATATTAAATATTTAAGTAGTTTCTTATTAAGATATTAATAAATTTTGATAAAGAAATATAATTATTATTACTTTTTATATTAATTATATATTATTATAATATTATATAAAATATAATTTTAACTATAATTTAATTTTAATTATAATTATTATTATATTTATGATCTTGCAATTTTATTAATTTACTTTTTAAAAAATTATATAATTTAATTTTTTTTGTTATAACTAGAATATTAGATTTTTGATTAATTAAATTATGAGTTAATTATTATTTTTATTAAATGTATATAATTATATATAAAATTTAACTAATCAAAAATATTTTTCTAATATTAAAAATTTAATTTATTTATTATTAATTTTTATTTAAAGTATTTATAAAAAAAATCTAATTATATAATAAATTTTTAAGATATTTTTATTAATTTATAGATCTTATTAAAGATTATTTAATATATTTTTTTATTCTTATATTTTTATTTATAAAATTTTTATATTTTAAAATATTAATTATATTTAGAGAATTTATATTATATAATAAATATTTTAATTATAAATAAATTTTTTAATATAATTTTTTTTACTCTTATATAGTTAATATATTATTACTGTAGTAATATAAAATTTCTTAATTTCTTAATTTTTTTCTTGATTATATAAAATTATATTTTCTTATAATTTTTGTTTATTTTATAAATATTCTTATTTTTATATCATATATTACTATATTTATTATTATATTTCTATTTTTAATTCTATATTTTATTTATATTTAAAATCTATATTTTTATTATTATCTATATTAAAATATTCATATATATATAATAGAATAGTATATTTTTAATTATTTATATTATAATACTTTAAATTATATTATATATTTAGATAGTATTAACTAGTAATATTATAATAATTTATATATCTGAAAAATATATAAAAGAACCTGCTCTTCTAGCTTAAAATAAATAGTTTTGAATTAAATTATTTGAAAAATATAATTAAAAAGCTTATTATTATAATAATAATAATCTTTTTTAATTATATTAGTACTCTTTCTCTCATTTAATTTTATTTTTTTAATTATATAATATTGATTAAATATTATATTAATTTTATATTTTTGAAAGTAAAAGATCTTTATTATATATAAGTTATATTTTAATTTTATTTAAGAGTAAAAGATCTCTATTATAAATAAATTATATACTTTTTAATTAATTATTTTATTATTCATCTTAATCTTTATATTTTTATTTAATTATAATTTTTTTGATTAATAATAGTTTTACTTATTAATTACTTTAAATTTCTAATTATATTTGATTGATAATAACTTTATATATTGATTATTATAATTTTCTTGATTTAAATTATTCTTTTTTTATATTTTATCTCTTTAAAGACAATATTTATAGATATTAATATAGAGATTAGAAATCTTTGTCAATATTAAAGTTATAATCTAATTTCTCTCTCTTTATTTATTATTTAATTTAGTCTCTTCTAATCTAATATTATTAAGATAAATTCAAGTAAAAACTTACTTATCAGATTTGCTATAATAATATTATTAATATAAAAATTAATATATATACTTATTCTATTAAATTATTTAAAATATTATATAAGTATTAAGATATTATAATTATAAAATTTTATATCAAATTATTAAATTTTATTTTATCTTTAATTTTTAATAATTATTTTAATTATATATATTATATATATAATAAGTTTTAATTATTTTTTTATTATTATTTAATAAGACTGAATCTTCTTTATAAAACTATTCCAAAGGAGCAACTTGAAACTTTTCATTTTTCTGAATAGCAAACAATATTTTTTGAAGTTATTTTATTTTATCTAAATCTAATATTTTTTAGAGATTACTTCTAAAATTACTTCTTTTATATATTATTATATTTTTAATATAATAGATTTAATTTTTTTATTTTTATTTAACTCAATAATTTTTTAGAAATTATTTTTAATAATTATTTTTTTATATATTATTATATACTTATGCTTTTTTATTAATTATAATTTAAATTTAATCATCTTTTATAAAGTTCAATAAAGTCTAAAACTTTTACAAAGTTCAAAATAAAATTTAAAACTCTTATAAAGTTTAAAAGTTATAATCTAATAAGATAATTTTAAAGAATAGATATATTTAAATTTATTTTTATTTATTATTTTAATTAACTATATTTTTTAATATAATATATAAAGATAATTTGTATTTTTTAAATTATTTATCAAGATAATCAAAAATGATTACAAGAATAATAATTTAAATTTTTTATTGCTTTTAATAAGTTTGTTAAGTAATATAATATAGTAAAAGTCATATCTAATTTATAATTAATATTTTTTTTATAAAATCAATTATAATATTAATTTTTATACTTATATTAAGAGTGATGTAAAAATTTGTATACAAGTTGAATTAGTAAAATACTAGAAAATAGAAGAATCTAATAATATAAAAAGAAGACTTTCTGATTATATAAAAAAAGAAAATAGTAATTTATTTATTATTTTAGCATGAAAGATTTGAAAAATTAATAAAAAAATATGATTTATTAATAAAAATTAATTAAATTAATAAATTTATATAATATATTAAATTTTATATTAACTTATTATTATTATTTGACTATTATCTTATTAAAATAATTTATTCATAAATATATAGAATGAATTATTTGTATAATATTTAATATATAATTATATCTCTCTAAGTACATCCTTCTTGGAATTATAGTAAAAAAATAAAAATATATATTTAAAGAGGATATATATTTATAAAAATTAAAATATATAAAGATTTTATAAGCTAAGACCAGAATATATCATGTATTTAAAGAGAAGTTATATAATATATGCACTTAGAGAGAGTATACTAAGAGTGATATAACTGTACTTAATAAAATTATTTAATAATTAATCTGATCAATGATATCTTCATTAATAATAATTTCTTTATTAATAATAATCTCTTTATTAATAATAGTATTAATTATTTCATAATCAATCAATTAAATATATAGATTTCTATTTAGCATCTCTATACTAATAACCTCTTTTCTTTTTGCTAATTTGATATTATTAATTATAATCTGGCAAACTCAGAAATATTTTGATACTGCTATATTGCATGAGCTATTGTAAAATTCACTTATTTTGATTTGAAGTGTATTAGATAAGTTATTAAGTGTGATATTATAAAATTCACTTACTTTAAACATTCTTACAAATTCATTATTCAATATGATCTTAATGCATTCTTTCTTTAACACTTATCATTTCTCGTGCTTAATTTTATGTTGAAAAACGATTGGCCAATAAATACATATACACAAAATTTACTGCGGCTAATAATCCGGGCTGGTGATCGGACACCACATCCGACTAATGATCGACAAAACCTGGCACTGGTTAGGTGTATGACGTCATATGTTTTTGAACGATTAAGGGAAGAGATTCATAATGGATCAAACAATTACTTCGCGTAGATTTTTAGAAAGTATGGTCATGGTTCTGCTGAGATGATCGCGAAAACTTGGTGAACATGCACAAGTCGATTTATCAATTATTTTTTTTCTAACAACCACTGGGATACATTGACGACGCTTAGCATGAGTTTAATACCCAATGCGCGAACTTCAAGAGCAATCGGTCTCATTAAATGCTCAAATGTCAAATCATCTATATATCGGGTATTATATGTTTATCACGCCACAAATATATTCAGTCAAGCATACAGTGGCTCATTTAATGAAAACGGACATGAAAAGTTTTATGAAAAAAACCTAGCGCTTCCAATATCGATTAAATACACCTGGCTTCTGTACTCATTTTAAAGCTAATAGCCTAGAGAATATTTAAAAAATGTCTATTAAATATATTATTTATTTCCTATTTTAAATTCAAGCAGTTTTGTTATCTAGGAAGAATTGAAAAGAATTGCCTTAATAAAAAAATGTGCTTCTTGATGAGAACTATCTACACTACCAATTTTCATTTATATTGATATCAAATTTGTGTAGTATTAGATCTCGAAGTATCAAATTAATAATAAGAATAATTAAACTATCTCTTTATTGGTACTTCGCGATCTAATAACTAAACGAATTTGATACCAATTTAACTGAAAATTGGTTATGTAGATTAGGTTATTAGCTTTAAAATGAGTATAGAAACCAGGTGTATTTAATCGATATTGGAAACGCTAGGTTTTTTTTTCGTAAACTTTTCATGTCCGTTTTGATAAGTGAATCATTGTATAATCTTAGTTAAAAAACTTCTAGTCCGGGATAAACATTGAATAAATCAGAATAAGTTTTTAGAAACAATATCGATATATCATGTATTTTGGATCTAATCGATTTTCGTTTTTTTGGTAGAATGTTGCTCGAGTCAGAAAATAATCGTTCGGATGGTACTGAATTTGCCGAGAAAGTGAGAATTTTTGAGCCAAAGTGACTAAATTCGGATATTATTTTTGATGCGATGTGAGAAGATTGTATTTATAAATGGATAATAAGATAAAGACTTTATGATGCTGGAAGCATGATAGACTGCAAACTCAAAACTGCGAAACGAGAAAGAAGACAAGAAAGAAAGGTGAAATATTTATTTATCAAGAACAAGTGCTGGCATATTCGAGATACATTAAACTTTTACATGATTTTAAGTCAATTATAAATTTCATATAAAAAATTAAATTTGGCGAGATTAGCATCATATTCGAAAATACATATACTTGGGTTAAATGACCTCACCATTCCAAATTGGAAATTTGCTAGAGCCACGAATTTTTAATTTTCACGTCTGCATCTTTTGAGTTATTAAACTCCTCCAGAATTTCTCATCATTAGCTATTGCCATTCGTACGATTTGCCCTACTTGCTCTTCATTCTTTTCTAATTTATTCTATTAACTCTCCGTGTTCTATTGCGATCCATCGATCTACAGGTTTAGGGTCTAATTTCCCGCTTAATTTCCGTTAGTAGTCCGAATGCATCCTGATTACCTAAAACATGCACAAAAAGAATAGCTCTTAAATACTGTATGAATGACACACATCTTCATGCTTTAAACTTTCCGGACATAGGATTACTTCTAGTGCTAACATTGTAATTCTCATCATTCCACTTCCTTCCTTTTGGATGTGTTATTTCATGTGCATTATGATTTGAATAGATATGATGGATTAGTTTTATATGGTCCATGAAATAAGATTTGTTGACCTTGACTAAGCGTAAATAAAGTAATATTTTTGATAAGAAAGTTCAGAATACATAAGAGGTCAGCGTCTTCTGAGAAATCATCTAGTTTATTCTTCGCAATAAATTGGAAAAGCGACTTCTTCACGTGTTCAATAAATTAGTTCAGCGTACGCGCTTTGTTCTGAAGGCGAAAATGAGAACCGCTGTGGAATGGGTAGGACAATACAAGACAAATTATGTCTTCTTGACCTTCCTTTTTGTTTCCTTGGTTAGCTCGATTTTCTTTTTCATTGTCATCACCTTCCTTTTCATCATCATCGCAAATCTCTCTCGAGTACGCGAACTGTGCGATATTTCTTCTTGTTCGAGACGGATTTGTATTTTGTTGCATTTCTTTGTTATTCTTGAAGGCGGCGTGAATGGATGATAGTAAAGCTTTTTTTGTTCGTATATGTTGGTGCTTTTATTAAAAGGGGATTCAGATCAAATAAAGTATTGAGTGTGGAACGAGGTCATTTTTATAATATTGTGAAGATGTTCTTTAGCCAAATAATAAGTTTGGTCATGTTATGTCGTGATTGTGTTTGAGATATTTTATACTGGGAACAATGAATGAATTTTTTAATTAAGTAAATTCAAATTAATGCGTAGTTAACAATAGATAAGTTGCTCGGGACTCCTATTGTAACGTGAGATACAATGATAGTAAGTAACGTTATTAATCATACCTAGAGTTTGGAACCGTGTGCAAAAACTTCACCCGGATATCCGTGCTGAATTCGGGTTAAACTTTTTCATCCGGTTTACCTTAGTTTTTTTTAATAATTTCATTCATTGTAAAAGTAGCTATAGTTCAAACTCAGCTTCAAGACACACATCGAGAGGTTCATCATTCATATTGCTTTAATATCTTGTAAAGAAAATTATGCATAGCATACGTGTCTAGCACATATATGTTGTGCCTCAGATCGGTTCTTGTGTCAGATGTCGCTTGGCCCAAATTAGAATAAGAAGTTAGAGTTAAGGGTTAGGATTGCTAGGGAGATAGATTAATGTTGGCCGAAGAGATCACGTCTGACATCTGAGACACAACATATTTCGGTTCTAATCTCTATTCTGGTATGTCAATGGATGTTGCAAGAATAAAAAATCACTACGAAAACGCCAGGAAAATTGATTAAACTGGATCAAAAATATCGACGAAAAATGATCTGGTCACGAAAGTAAATTCGGACCCGGTGAACGAAGTATTATTGGAAGACACTCGGTGAATAATTAAAAAGCCACCAGCAACAAGGTGTAGTGACGGCGAGATTTATGAGGATGGTGAACTTATTAAAAAATGGTCGATGGACAAGTATTAAGAATTCTTGGGCTCAAATTGGAAAAATGTTTGAGAAAAAACACAAGACAATGACTGAGACAAGACAATGACCGAGACAAAACAATCGTTTCGCATGAATTAATCAACTTGACAGGTCATCTCAGTCTCTTTCGTCGAGCACCTATGGATTAGATACATACGAAAACTTCCAGAATCAATTTTAAAATACATGTACAAAGTTGATCGAAATTGGTTAACGTTAACTGCTAATTTTTTTTCCTATTTTAGAAATTTGACATTAAAATCGCCGGTTTTTACAGAATGAACTGATTTTTCTTTTTGTAAACGTCAAATTCTATGTGAAAATGTTGTGCTCGTCATTGTTGTAATTGACGAATTCATGATTTTGATTTATATGAATCATTTTTGCTTTGAGATCGTGAGAATATCATCAAATTAAACAATTTAAGGTAACTATTTTCAAGGACACGTTATGTTTTGAAAGACGCCCAGACATCATTTTATTTGAGTAAATGATGTCATTTTGTTTTCAATGATGATACGTATTTCGATAATATTTGAGTATAAATCGTGGGAACATCAGATTATATTTCTCTCCGCCAGTATTTATAAATATTGTACCCAAGCAAATGGATTACTGTTGATAAAATAAATCTTTCAAATTTATTCGATAACACACACACAAAAAAACATGAACCCTTCAACTACTTTGGAATTTATGAAATCTTGGTAAATAAAGTTTATAAAATAAAGAGAACTTCTTAACATTTAATGTCGACTTGGATTTAATATTTTTTTTACGTTTCATGTATCGTTTTTATTAGCGCCGAAAGCAGCGCCGCTTGCATCGTGAATACTTTATAAATTATATCATGTTGTTCGATTGTAAAATTTTTGGTCCTAATGATCAATTATTATCTTAATAGAATTGCGCCCAGAATATGAGAGACGAGGGGTGCGCTCAACAATGTCGTACGAACGCTGGTACGAATCTCATAATTAACGTGCGTTTGGCAGATTTTTTCTTTTATCTAATTTCATAACTTATTCAAACGTAGCGCTCGCCGATTGTGCCGAAAAACTTATCGCCTTGAATGCCCCACAGGCGATCAATGTTGCGCAATTGACAATCGAATCTGCTAAACATTGCAATGAAATCTGGTTTGTGTTTGAAAATTCACTCATTTTTTATTAATTAGTAATTTATATTAATCTTTTCTATCCCTTGAATTAAATAAATAGTTGCCAGGTAATAATCCCTGTTCTATTTTCGTCTTTTGTCCTGAGGCACTTCGAGTCAATTTTACATATACTGTTATTTTTAGCATCAAAATGAACACTGTCAAGCATGTTCCCAGGCTGCCAAAAACCTCGCCGAATCTTTGACTCACTATCAAACTCTGATCAAAGGAACTCACTGAATTTATATAATCATGAGTTTCGAGAGTATCTACATTGAATGTATAATTGGTGTGATATTTGTCTAGCAAATAATAGCTATTCATGCTTATGTGGATAAATAAAATTAAATGATTTTAACTGAAATAATATCTGCTATGTCAAAATATTTAGATTTTAGACACTGATGTTTGTCAAAAATCTAAATAGGTGTCGAATGTAGAGTTTCAATCCCAGAATTTTTGAATTCAAAAATTTGAGCAATTCATTAGCGTCAGAATTTTGTCATTGATTTAGAAAGTTCGAAATTAATTAAAATTTTATATTAATTTATCAAGATTAAATGCGTATGTCAAAAATTTGAATGCACGATATTTACATGTACAGTATGTGTGAATTTAAACATCAAATCTCGGGAATTCGGCACACTTCAAAAATATATTTTGGCTGGCTGAATACTATTTTTTGATATTTAGATGCATTTTTGTATCAGATTGCGAAAAAAAAAAGAGGGTTTATGATTTATATGGATTAAATAAAGAATAGAATAACGAATATATAATTGAGGCGAGTAAAGGAGCAACCCAGAAAATCCAATGATCTAAATTTCAAAAAATCAAATTATTAAGAAATAAATTTTTGAATTATAAACGTCATAAGTATAATGTACCTGAAAAATCTTCAGTTGCTACTGAGAATGCAAAACATTTTGCCGGATTCATTGAAGCGCTTTATTTTACGCGAAAATCAGTATCGTTATTAATTAGAATGCATGATTAGCTCAAAAAAAAGATATTTATTTACCCAGGCCATCCTTTGTGAAGTCCCCCACTAAGCCAAACGAAAAACCCAAATACCGCAGAAACTAAAAACGCCGACATCGTCAACCCGAAATCTTTTTTACGTATTGGATCCAAAGCGACTCCAAACAATACTAGAGCTATGCCGAAGCAGAATACTGTTTCGCCGGTAAACGCTTGGAAAGATGAGAACAGTTCGCGATTAAACGAACAAGCGCCTAATTTTGTGCGAGTAATACTTTCATCTGATGCAATAGCTCGTATCAAGATTCCTCCGGCTGTCCCTCCAGATAATTGGAAAGTCATGTAAAGTAAGCCACGGGGAAGAGATATTAAACGTGTAAATATTGTTGTGATGGTTATGAATGGATTTAAGTGGGCTCCTGCACCATGTACATTTTAAATTGGGATCAGCATAATCTGTGTATGAACACGGGAATTTAACATACCTGAAATCGGCCCTGTAGCTAATATTAGCAACAAAATTAATGGAATATGTGCGAACCCAATTAATAATGAAGGGTGTGGAAATCTGTAAAATTCGAATAAATCACATATTTATCGAAGCACTCATTTACTCCAGATTTTATTACGTACTTTGAATCACCGACAACTACGACTGCAGCACCAATTAAAAAGATCAAGATAGTTGTTCCAAAAAATTCGGCCATGACTTGCTGCCAAATTTTTAAGCTGGCAAATTCTTTCAGATCAAACATACTTTTTAATTCAATCCATTCGCTTTCATCACCATGTAGTTTTTCATTAATTTCAATTTTAAACTGTTTCTCCTGATATTCAGAATCGATTGAATTTACGTTTTGAGAATTAAGAGGGTATGTGATATTTGAATTATGACCATTTTTATTATGATCGTATTTGCTTTCTTGTTCCTCGATTATTTGAGTTTGCGAGCGAGATAAAGAGATAACTGTGCTATCGCTACGATGATTATTTAACTCTGGTAGGCGAATTTCGGATTGCATAATAAACTAAAGAGATTGTGCTGAATTAGTGAATTCAGGTAAAGAAATGTCAACTTAATCCGTGAGAATAAAAGAAGAACTTGAAAAAGCATAGAGAACAACGTAAAAAATTCTATTTTTAAATATAGTTCATGTAAAACATTCCATGCATGCACAGCTAGATAACGGTTGCTATAATGGAAAATTTTCGATGCCATTTTATGCTTTATTTCTCTTGTGTAATTAGTATTAGTCAATGACGGCGGCGTAAAATATTAATTAATATGTTTAAACAGGTCTAATCTGGAATATTTTCTTATTGATGCTTTTGTAGTTTGGTTCTAGAATTTTTTCTCATTGATGTTCTTGTTTCAAAAATAATCAAAATCGATTCGTCATACCAATCCTATGCATAACGGAAAATTTAAATGATGTCAAAATTAAGCACTTTCTATATTATAATAAAAATCACTTCATATAGTAAAAAATTATTTCATGATTTTTTGTTTAAAATAGCGTTCTTGTCTCTCACAGATAGGGAACCCTTTTTTTTTTAAAACTATAATTGATTAACTTTAAAATGTATAAAATTTAGAATATTTACAAAAAGAAATATGAATACAGTATGTATATAGTTGAAATTTCCATTTTTGTATGCAAAAAATTGTTTCATACTTTACCATCAAAAAATG
This sequence comes from Ambispora leptoticha, assembly GCA_910591765.1. Lineage (NCBI taxonomy): Eukaryota > Fungi > Glomeromycota > Glomeromycetes > Archaeosporales > Ambisporaceae > Ambispora > Ambispora leptoticha. Next base: position 8,230 of record CAJVPS010000823.1, on the reverse strand, counting down.
GTCTTTGCATTTTAAATTGAGTTTTGTATCATTTTTTCAGAAGAAATATAATTCATGAACGTTAAAATGATGTAAAATTTAGAAATAATTACTAGAAAATATGGATATGTATATGGCTTGAAAATTTTCATTTTTTTAATGTTTTCTGATATAATTTGAACCTGGCAATACTTTTTGAGGATACTGTACACACAGACAGTGATAACGGATCCTTATCTTCTAATAAATTGTGCAACCCACCTAAACATTTTATGTTTAAAACTTTATAAACTTTAACTAGGAAGCAATAATATATTAGAAGAGGCTTTTTCTTTTTATATTTACTTGCCATTTGAGAAAGTTACAGAATTTCCAACGTAAAATGTGTAGTCACATCCTTGAAATATTTTTTGACCAAAAAAATCTCAATAACTAAAATTTTTATGCATGTGATTTTTAGGTGTTAGAAATTAACTGCAGTCAGACTTCCCTAAATGCAACATTCAGTTCAAAATCTGGCCAAATATCTTCATAATGCAATTTTTTCTTATTGTTCTCTAAATGTGCGGTGTTAAAAAGTATGGTCCGAGCAAGTTGCATTTAGTGAGGTCTGACTGTATTCTGTTAACAGTCCTATCATTGAATTTTAACACTTATAAAGTTTTTCGGATTTCTGTTGTAAAGGTCACCAAAATTCAGAAAGTCAAACTCCTTAAGTACCAAAGTCCGACATACCAGAATTCCGACATACCAAAATCCCGACAAGCACAAAAATTAAGGGGCATAAATTCGAAATTACGTTCAGTTAAAGTTGTAAAAATGTCGGACATTGATGCGGACTGTTCATGCTCGTGTTCGTGTCCCATGACAACACTGCGGTCTTAAAAGTATGTAATAATAATAACGATAATAATAATAATAATAAATGGAAACGTCACATAATATTAACCTGTGTTCTGATTGGTCAAGTATGTGAATCGATGATAAAATTTCTGCAATTTTATTGGCCCCGTACCCAAAAAAGAAACATTTAGTTTGTGTGGGTCACGACTTACAAATCATTTACGTTTATTGAAGTCATGATTGAAACCGGAGTATAAACTGGTTCAAAAATTTTAATACAAGTCATGATTTCCAATTGGTCACTATATGAATGAATTTTTATTGGTTCATAATATATACAGTCATACCGTGATTATGTCTACCTTGATAATCAAATTGACATCAAATACGTTATTTATAAATGTTATATTTTTTTCGCTTTTTAATTTTTTCTCTTCATTCCAATCATTTCAATCAACCTCAGGTGACAACCGGCCGGGTGTAATGCAACACATAACAAGATAAGTTAGATAATGTGCTTCTTTGTGAATGAATGGTTTTTAGAATAGTCGTATTTTAATTCCAAGTTAATATTTCGTATCAATATATTTGCGAAGATCATCTTTTTATTACTATTGAGTATTCAATTGTAGCTGAGTTTTTTTTATAATATGTTATGTCGCCTTAATTTAAGTACCATTTGAACCTATTATCTCTTTTTGACAATACCAACATTTACTGCAATCATGAGGATTTGATTCCATCTTTGAGTTCACTTCATAAAATGCGTTGAAATGATAGCGATATAATGTATGTGTACATGTGATAGTGAGACGTGGGCATGAATCGTTTTTGCGTTAAGAAACGACATTCAGCCCTTATGCTTTTTTTCGCATAATTTATTCAATCAAATTGACATCAGATACGTTATTATAAATGTTATGTTTTTTCGCTTTTTAATTCATTCCAAGTTGTCGGGTGTAATGCAACATGTAACCAGATAAATCAGATAATGCGCTTCTTTGTGAACGAATGGTTTTTAGAATATTCTTATTTTTGAAATATTTCGTAGTAATATTCTTGCGAAGATCAGCATTCAATTGTAACTGGGTTTTTTTATAATATGTTAGGATGAATCACTTTATAATCTACATTCAAACCATGACCCAAACCGTGACTTAAACAATTTAAACAGACTTAAACTGCGGTTTCGCTCTTGTGGCACAACACCACGGTCTCATAGTTCAATAATCATAAAGTCAAACTGAGTCGGTCCCAGTTTGTAATGGCAAAAAAAAAGTGGGCAGATCATGCGATTTCGGTCTTCCACCGGTATTCCCTTTATTCTCTTAGCGTTCGGTTAGGATTACGACTAGAACTAGAGTAAGGATTATGTGATTATACATAAAAGTTTGCAAGGAGCATTTTTGTGTTCAATATTTCGAGATGCAAAGCTATTTTATTTGTCAATCTTGCGATTTTGATTGGTTACGGGGGGATATCGGTCAGATCGGAAACAAATTGGAATCACATGAGTTTCCAGATGTCGGGATTTTGTGATGTCGGGATGTCGGACATGTCGGAATTTTCGGGATGTCGAATACCATCCCAGTTCTAAAAATAACAAATATTCATTAGTAATTTACTTCCGCTATTGTGGCTATTAAAGTTATACATGTACATGATTTTCTTTGCCACACCATACACAACACTGAATTATTAATGGCTCATTGTGTATAACGATAACGATAACGTCATGCATATGTGATTTTTTTATTCTATGCGTCGCATTTAGTGTCAGTATGTGTTATATTCTTTCCAAAAGTATAATCTAATAAATAGTAGTCATTTTCTCTTTCACAATCAACTAAGAAAATAAAATATACTGATAACAAAAACAATAGCGATGAAAGCTATGAAAAACTTGGTGATATTTGAAAAGGTTTGTGCGAATTTCGATTCTAGGTTCTTTATTATCTTCAAATTACATGTATGACTATCTTCTTATGATTAGTTTCCCAAGAAACCAAATCGAAATAAGAAGAAACCACGTTCGAAACTACATTTTTCACGTTTGTCCTTCGATGAAACTTCTGACGATACTCATGATGTCGAAAACATAAACTCAACGGCGTCAGCAACCACTACAAAATTTACACTCATTGAAATCAACACTGACCGTAAATCTCAAGATTTTTCTCGCGATCCAAATGAATGTCCAGGGATTCATTGTTTCCAAGGCAATCTCAAAGATCTTCGTAGTCTTTTATCAAAAGGAAGAACAGATCCGAATGGGCTTTATCCAGTAGACCATCAGTCGAATAGTTATCCTCTATCAATACTCGCAATTCAACAACAACCAATATCTAAGGTAATCAGTCTGTTAAGTCTCATAGAAGAATACAATGGAAACATTATGATCCGAGATCCACAACTTAAACGTACCGTTTTACTCGAGTCTGCGTCAAAACTCATGACGCGTGAACTCGAGTATGTGGAAAATTATCCAATCTTAATCGAATGGTTAGTGAGGACCAAAAAATTCAATATTCACGAGGTGGATATTGAAGAGGGATGTGGCATCCTTCATTTTGTGGTCCTCACGAAGTTTGATCAATGTATTCCACCAATTCTGGCGAAATGTATCGAATTGGGCGCAAATCCTCGTGCAGAAGATTCTAAAAGGTTGAATGCTCTCGCATACGTGGCGAAATTTAAATCACTTCGCACACTGATGGAGGTCATGGAGAAAGTTCCGGCGATGAGGGACGAGGAGACATTGCAAAGAGCGATTAAGAAAACACCAAAGCTGAGTAAACGTAGAGCTTATCTTAAACGATGGTTAAACGAGCGCTACTATTCGGTGCATTTTACTATCTAGCATGATAATATCAATTTCAAGGTATTTTTCTCTTATTTATACATCTAAATTAAAGATTCTAATAGCAATAATGGTAGAAAACATAATTGATAAACATGCAAAAAAAAATAAGCTGATTCGAAAATATAATGTTCAGCCAACCCTCGTTAATATGACAAACCTCATTTATGACTATTCCAATCTAGAGCTATATTATAAAATTATGACAGATTAGTTATGACACTTTGCGCCAACAATGTCATATTAACGAGGGTTGACTATACAGAATGTATGGCCTAAAGTTGTCAACTCTTAAGTTTAGTTAACGTATGTAGTTATTCCGGTCAAAATTCATTGATTTATTTCCACTATGACAAAATAAAAGTTTATGACAAAATAAAAGTTTTATACTACTACATACAGTATTAAGAATTCTTTTTTAAGATATTTGGTAGTATTCAATCGAATGATAGATAACAATGAGCTTTCTTGTATATAGTAATCCGTCACATATCTAATTATAAGTAATCTCCAAATTTGTTTTCTTTTGAATAACGATAAGTATCCCCATAGCCAGCTTAGACCCTTTTTTAGATCACCTTACACAATTTTGAAAGCGAATATAGTTCTAAATGGACTTTAGAAATAAAATTAAAACTAAAATTTTTTTTCACAATACGTAATAAAAATTTCTTGTTTATGCATGCACACACGTACATGTATTAAAGTTTATCAATAACGCCTATCGCTATCACGAGTGCATCTATACCCCCACCCAAATTTGGAAACATGTAACCTCCATAAATCCGAAAAAATGCGATGAAAACTAGTGTGTAAATCTGTCTTGGAAAACTAGTTAAACTGTTGGGAAGACAATTTTACATATAACCTCCTATTCTTACCTTTTTTAATTACAAATGGGGGACATAGATATGGAATAACGAAAAACAACGTGCACTTATGATTGGATAATTTTACTTTTTAGCAGAAATTTTCCGATTAGATTCAGAATCAACCACATGTTGTCATCCCTATACTAACTAACCATATATATATATAAATATTTAAAAACAATGGTACATGTACATGTATAACGATAATAATAATAATAATAATAATAATAATAATAATAATAATAATAATAATAATAATAATAATAATAGTAACGATGACAACGGAGAAATTAATCGTTAAAGAAAGTTCAATTAGAAATATAAACAACAGAGGAAATGGCAAGTTAAAAAAAGGAAAAGCATCAATGATGTTATCGCTATTGCTTGTCATTCACTTACAAATGATTGCCTTATTGGATATGAATTTTTGGTGCAGTAAAAAAAAAGAATTTAGTAGGTGGGATTTTGGGGTCACGACTTAAACGTTAGACTTCGTTCTTGTTGGTTGATTTTCAAAATAATCAAAATAGGAATTATATGCGGTTTACAACGTGACTACGATCGAAGTAGTCCATAATCGCACTTTGGCTGTGATAAACCATTAACGTTTAAAGAAAGGAAGAGATGTTAATATTTTTGTCATTGGCACGAGTTTTTATTTAGTTCGAGAGATTTGTGGTTTGCAGTTCCAGTGTCGGCGTTTTTACGTGGAACAATTGGGTAGTATTTTATTTATTCAAGCTTAATGTCATGTATGACTACTGGTGGATTTCTAACAGACTGGCTTATATTTTACAGAGTCATACAATCACAACTAATTCCACCTATTATACCCATAATTCTCCTAGTCGTCACAATCCTAATTTCACTCCCCATCACAGGTTTGTCAGACATCACTTAAACCACATTACTTCTCGGACAACCTTATTCTCTATTTGCGTTCATATTCGCAGTAAATTCGTTGGTGCATTCGTTCCTGATTCTGGCATATTCTCATTGTGATAGTGTGACAATGAACGTCTGGGTTTTATTATACGAAGAATGAGTTTGTGCGGTTATTCGGTGCTGTATATGGCTTGTATGTGTGTTTCCGGACGAGTGCTGCGGCGGCGTTGTCTATTTGTCTGATTGGGTTGTGGTTTTCGGGCGGAAGAAATAGATTAATCAAATACTCGTTTTGTCGCTAGAGATATATTGAACATTTGGATTTCATATGCGCAATTAAAATGATTAAATTAGTTAGTTGACATATATATACACAAAACAAAATTTTTTCCGAAATAACAAGAATTGCTCTTTGTGGCACAAATAATTTTATAAAGAATGACAAAGTCCCTTTTTCTGACCTTTGTTCAATTAAAAAAATGTCACGTGCAAATATGCTTGGCGAATCAAGCACATGTGGTCAACCATTCCGACATAAAGCTATGCAAGCGGTATAGGTGTTTGGGCGGAATTATGGGGAATTGATTACATTAAAAATGTATGATTTAAGTTTCTTCTACCTTTCCTTCCACTACAAGCATTTCTTATACAAATTCCTTTCGCCACCACATAATACCACGAAAATTGATTCACCATCAGGCGTGTTACGTTTTGTTCTTATTGTGACAGTGGACGAGCTTGTAAATGTCCTGATCGAGAGGCGAAGGACGTCGTTACCTGCAGAAAAAAGACAGAAAGTTTCTAATGATTTAAAAGGTTAGAGAAAAATCCTCGATCTCAGAAAGACGACCTCAGCCAACAATTATTCAAGAAATACAACACGAACAGGAGAATGACAGGTTTAAAAAAAGCAGTAGTGAGAAATTATTATGTTATTGCTTGTGGATACTTGTTATTGACCTTGACGGATACCTCATGAGAATGAATTATGCAAGAAATATATTAAAATTAATCATATTGCAAATATTATCTTGCGCAACCAAAATTAAGGCACCTCAGATATCCTTGATGTTTCCATTATATGAATTGTTAGGAGTAATAAAGAATTTAGTGAGTGGGAATTCTGAGATCACGACGTTTTTGTCTGTTGACTGGAGATAGGAATTACATGCGATCTACAACGTGACTGGCCAAGATCGTTTATCAATGCGCATTATATAGCCGGCAAAATGTTCCTAAAAAGAATCAAGCTCTTTTTAATTGAATTTTTCGCGCCCGTCAAGTGGGCGACAAGTCGTTTGTTGTGTTTTGATTTTGTGACGGATTTCCATGTCTTTTGCTACACCATTTGCGTGGTTTTACTTTGTAAAACTCTGAGAATTTTTAACAAAGGAAGTGACGTTAATGTTTTATCGTTTGATGATTGTGATTTTTATATGGATTGAGGGATTTATGATTTGAAGTTCCATTAGCATTATTGTACATAGAACAATTGGATGGTTTATTCATTCGATCTCAATATACTTCAAAATCAAGCTGATCGAAAAATTAGGTCGTATATGACAATTGGTGGCTTTTTCTGGCGGGCTGATTAAATTTTACAATCAAGTACATTCCTAAAATCATTCCGGCCAAATTCTCGTACCTACTCACCATCATTTGCCAATTCTAAAAATCTCTCACCATCACAATTCTATCAGCCACCACACAAACCACGTTACTTCTCGGATCAGTAATCATTGGTCTATTTCTATTTGCGTTCATATTCGCAGTGAAATTCGTCGGTGCTGGTATTGTCATCGTGATAGGATGACGATGAATGTCGGATTCTATTATACAAATGCGTTTGGGTGGTCAGTAGGGTTGGTTGTGTTGCATCAATAAATAAGGTTGTATGCGTGTTCGTGGGTGAATGCTGCGACGTTATTCACGTGTTTGTGTCATGGTGGTGCCTCAAGACAATGACAAATGACAAATAGAACGAAATTGCATTGCTCGATGTAATTTTAGTCTCGAACACATTTTCATAAATTCCAAACTCGGAAGTTATCGCGAACTGATGGACAAATTATTTGGGTTATGAAAGCGAGGACTCACAAAACCTTTTAGAACGGGCACATTCTGAAGATACAAGTGCTGATGAGCGTAAACTAAAATTGCTTATTAAAAAAAAATGAAATTTAGAAGTTCCAAAAATCACGAGAAAGTTACAAAAAACCATGACCAGATATTTTTCCGAAGGTATTCTCCCCGAAATGGTCTCAAATATTGTCTCTTGATGTTTTTTCAGATGCAAAAAATCGGAGCTTTTATAAGAATTCGCCCTAATCCACATATAATCAATAATTAATTCACTCTTTATCCCTCATACCAATTGACATCCACACACGCCACATACTCGTCGAAACTTGTTTTTTTGTAAAGTATAAGTAAAAATTGCTTTTTTTTCATTTTTGGAATCGAAATACAATAAAGATGTATCAGACTAGGTTAAGATGTTTGTTGTGCTCAACCCACTGTCACTATGAATTAATAATGAGTGGTTGAGACCAAAAAGAATTTGAATTTGTGATGATGTTACAGCAAAAAATATATGTATAATAAATAAGGATTTTTTCGGGGGTTGTAGAATATACATATATTTACGCTAATTGTATAATAAACAAATAATAAATAATGCCCATTTTAACAACAATAAAATATATATATGTAATAAAAAACAAAAATATATAAACTTTTTGCGCAATGTGGATGATGACGTGTATGTGTTGCAATGCGCGTAAAAAAGAAA
>CAJVPS010000822.1:0-19511 GCA_910591765.1 Ambispora leptoticha | reverse complement strand
AAAAATACATATTTTACTAATTATAATTAGTAAAAAATTTAAGCGTTGCATTATTTTTGATTGCCACTGTATATAATAATTATTTGTGTATTCAAAATAAAATTGATCTTTATACAAAAGCTAATTTGTAATATAAATAATATAAAATAAGTTAAAGAAAGATAATTCAATTAAAATTATTATAATAATAATATTTAAAATATCTTTTTTTTAAAAAAAATAATTTTTTTTTAGTAAAATAATACTTTATTTATTATTAAATTAAAGTATAATAGAATAATTAAAATAATATAAAATGTTAATTTAAATTATTTTTTATTTAATATAAAAAAATTATAAAGGTTAGTTAAAATTTGAATAATTTTTATTAGAAATAATTATTAATTTTATATTGATATATCAATTTTTTTGTACTGAATCATATAAATATTAATTATTTATATTAAATATTTTATATATATCAAATTTTTATATATAAATATAATAAATTATTATTTTAAATATAATTTAATATAAGACAAACTTAATAAGATAAAGATTAGAAATAAAGATAATTTATTTAGCTTATCAAGATTTTTATTTTACTAAATTCTATATATAGCTGAATTTATATATAATAAAAAATTTGATAAATCAAAAAAACTTTGGCTTAATATAATTTCAGCTTAGCATAACTTTATCTTAATAAGTTTGTCTTATATATAAAAAACTTCTATTTAATTTATCTAGTTAAAAAAAAATTTTAAATTTTATTAATAATAAATTATTAAATATCAATATATTATATCTTAAAGCAATTAATTTATTTTCTTATCATTAATTCTTGAATCAGTTTAAAAATATTATTTAAATATTTATATAATTAAATTATTTGTTCAAACTATTCAAACTATTCAAGAACTAATTTTATTTCTTGAATATTAAAAAAATTAATCAATTATTTTAGAATATATTCAATAACTTTTATTTTTATATTCTTTAAAACTTGTAAAGAATAATTCTATTCTTTTCTTTTATTAATTAATTAAATTTAATTAAAAATATTATCATTTAATTTATTTCAATTAGACAAGTCAAGCAATAATATTTTGCTTGAATTATATTACTAAATATCAAGAATTAGATATTAGATATTGAGATATGTATTATAAAATAATTAATTATATTTGAAAGGTGAAAATTTTAATATCTAATATAAAAGTTTATCAGTTTATAAAATATAAATAATCAATATTAGTATTATTCTTTATACTTGAAAATTTAGTATATTATAATATAATTTATAAAAGTTAGAAGTGTCAAATACTTTTATAATTAATTATGCATTTGTAATAATCTTTAATATCTTAAAAATTATTCTAAAAAATAGATATTTATATATTAATTAATATTATTTAACTAATTAGTCTATATTTATAATAAAGATGTTAAATAAATATTTTCTGTGATTTTTAGTATTGATTTAATAATTATTTTATAGCACTTTCTAGAACTGTAATAATTAGCAGAAATTACATCATTATCAAAGCTTTTATAATTTTATTCTAATAAGAAACATATTATTTATTTTCTAATTTGTGTTATGAAAATATGACTCAGGAATTCAGAAAAGTTCTAACATATAGATATTAATATAATATAGAATTTTAAATAAAACATAATGAAATGAAATGAATTAGTATAAAGGAAATTATATATATATATATATTATAAAAAAATATTTTTAGATCGTTTCATAATTATTCCTATTTCATTGAACAAAAATTATCATTATGTTTATGAAGAATGCCTCCTAAGCAAAAACGAATAATTTATATAGTTACACACAAGAGTTTTTAATTACGATAAGGGAGTTTAGTATATGTATGTCAGTTTGTAGTCATTCAATTAAATGGAAACATAAACAACTATTATTTGCATATTATGCAGTAAGTCATAAAAATTAAAATAAAATCATAGCTTTTTAACAAATAACACAAAAACGTTAGATTCGACACTTAATTAAAGTAACTATAGCACTTTTATAAGAATGGACAATTTAATTTAAATGAAATTGAATTGATTTTTGAACAAGATTCATATCAATAAGTGAAATAGTTATCAAATATATTTAGTTACAAATTTCATTATGTAGTGAGAAACGTAGTTTTAGTGCTTATAACAAAATTTTAATGATGAAAAGCAAAATCTTTTCGTGCACTTACGATTATAAATAATCAACACTGTATTTTCACGAAATAACGTCATACACGTTATTTTGAATCACAGCCCGCATTAAGTTTAATCAATTCGAAATTTGAAAGTACATCCCTGTGCGTTATTTCATGAAAATGCGGTATATACGATTAATAAAATTCATTCGGAATAAAACGGAATTTTTTCAGGAATTTTCCGTTGTCCCTGACATGGATATCACGTCTCAGATGATTGAATTTATAAATATCAATAATACAGTACATGATCACACACCATACATGGAGGTTACTAATTAAAAAATGCGTGATAAATGGCACACCCCTAAAATAACTTCTGATTTTTTTATTAGATAAAAAATGAATGATATATATATATGGGCAGCCGTCAATAGAAATTAAGCAGACTAGTATACTGGCACGTCCATATGTCCGCGCTTTGTTACTCGTAAAATTTGCTATAGTTATTTACATATTAAATATCGATTATTCGATCAAACTAAGGCATTACACCCGATTTTTGTGCGAAGTAATTATGATTTGAGATATCACTGATATACTGATGTATAACTTTTAATATATCTAATAAATCGACGAATTAAGAGACAATAATATACATATTCAGATAATAATATTTCAATAAATGGAAATATAAAAGGGATTACTAAATATATTTATAGTTTTCCATCTCTACCCCGAATTGTGCCATTCTTAACGAAAATATGTTGATTACCTATTTCTTATATTCTCGACATAGCAACATGTAATTGATCATGAGAGAAGACTGGTTGCGGGAGATACAGACCAATGTGGGGTATCGTTTGACTCTGGATTTGTTGATGGTTAAGGCAAATGCCAACTGAATAGGAAATTGGTTTCTTTTCAATACAAATAGTAACCAGCATCTTCAGATAGCAGTAGGAGAATTCTGGGTATGAATACACGTTTGCCTCGATAATCTCCCGTTGCATTTCAGCATCAATTGTTCGTGTTTGAAATTGTCGACAGATAAGTCTTTTCCATTACAAAATCCATTAGTCGGATCTAGATTTCTAAGCAACATAATGGAAGCACCAACTTTCAGTGTGAGTTCGTGTGGAGGAAGATCTTGAGGTGTCAGTGAGTTAAGGTATTCGATTGGATATAGGTTCAAATAATCGTCCGGTACAGAGTCAAAGCTATGGTACATATGCTGTTCGCCGGGATATCTCGTCATGATCAACTTATTAATCTCATCAACACAATTGTTTAATGGAATCAGTATTGTTCTTTCTGTTATAAAGGTGGTGTTTAACGCATTTTCGGTAAGATTAGGATAAACGGCATCTATTAATGAATCTTGATCATTTTGTAGATGAATAATTATTTTATTAGGAAGTCGGATCAAATCATTTTCTATTATAGTTTCAGCCCCATTTCCTATTCTGAGTAGATATTTCGCGAATGTTTTTGCTTCATGATTGGTAGTTTGAATGACTCGCATATTGATAATTAGAGAGACAACATGGATATAATGTCACAAATAAGCTTATTGAGAGCGGCATTAATGATTTGAGTTCTGATACCTTTACGAATGACAGGTAGAACTGTCGAAAATCTCCTCCAAAATAAGAATATTTTACCATCAAATGGAAGATCGTTTTTCTATAATATCTCTTAATGTTCTGTTAACAGATTCAGGAGCATAATGATGTGTCATTGGAGCTTCGTCCCAGATGAAAAGAACAGTTTTTTCAAGCAATCTAGCCAGATCAGTTATTTTTTAATATTGCAGGTAGCATTTTCATCTATCATAATGATTGGTATTTTAAAGCGAGAGTGTACAGTACGTCCACCACGTAATAATAATGCAGCGATACCAGAAGAGGCTATTGCTAATGCAATTTGATGATTAGCTCATACATGGGTGAGAAGACAATCATAAAGATATGTTTTTCCAGTACCAGCCAGCAAGACCATCTACAAATAATACACTTCCCTCATCTCGACTTATAAGATCCAATACATGATCAAATATAAACGCTGATTTCATTTAATGTATTTGATTTTGCGAGATCCTCTGAGAAAACATCATAGGATAACTCTTCTAAAAGTATTTTTGGTAATACTTCAATAATAATTTCGGGTGACAATTCTGGTAGATATTTAGATTGTGAAGAACTGCCTGATTTTGTCTCTGTAATTTCCCTATGTACAAAATCTTCTGCCATCGCATCGAAATTCTTATTCCATAAATTATTTACATCTGCAACCTCGCAATTGGCTAGGAATCCGAAATTCTCTAGTTTCGGTCATGCATTGTTAATGTTCATTATCATTTTCTAGAAAATCTTTGAGAAGAGCACTTTCTTTAAATGTGGCACATAGAATATTATCTACTGTTTTTGAGATTCTCGAAACTTGTGGCTCCCTTCATTTTTGTTAATAATAAACGAAGATAATATCATTCACCTAAATAATATATATAATTTATAGAATTTTTATTCTCTTTTTTTTGTTAATTGTAAATAAAAATGATACCTTCACCTGGATGAACCCTATATATTCTCCAATGCTACCTTCACGCTAACGTATTTTCCATGTCATGGTTGCCTTATTCCATGTATAGTGAAGAGGAAATCAGCATAAAAAAGATTTCTTGCACTTGAATCTTGTATATTCATTTTGAAATATTCAGTAAGAGATGTTTGTTGATTTCGATTAGCTGCTGTTTATTTCTGCTAGATTACTGGATTCGTTAAAAAAAACTCTTTATTAATTAAGAAGATGTACTTATAAATGCATAATCGCAGGATTCATTCTGCTCATATCAAATCCTAGAATTCTCTAAATGGCTTCTGAAGCTGAAATCCAACGGGTCTCAACAAAGTTTTAATTTCATCAATTGTAACTTGCTGATCATATTACTGATGCTCCTCGACGACTTCAATTATTGCTTTATCATGACCTTGATAAACATATTTAAACAAACATTTAATTGCCTTAATGCTGGCATAAATTTCTACATTAATATGACAATCATATTTTGCACAAAAAATTTTGTTGTATGAAACAATTTATCCAGTAGAACTGTTCGACCTCCTACTCTTATTTCAGCATGAAAACCATTCTGTCTGCGAAGATATATAGGGTAGGAGTTTTCTCCCTGAAGAGTTTCATTCTGAAATTGTTTAGGATATCCTTGGCGTATCGTTTATGTCCTATACCATTATCAATCATGCATGATGCATTGGGATTAAGCTTTTCACATGGTCCATGAAACAGATTACAAATAACAATAGTATATGTTCTGAGGTTAACTGTTTGATCAGGTATTTCAGCACAAACAATAGAATTATAATCATCAGGAGTTGGTAATTTATCCTCTGAATTGAATATAACTAAAATATATGCATGTGGAAGGCCCCGCTTTTGAATTCAATAACATAAATATGTGCAATAAAATCTCTAAGAACTCCATGCTTGAAAAGATCTTTTAATTTTTGAAGCTTTTCTCGAAAAATTCGTACTATAAAAAAAAGTTAATGCAATAGTTAAAAAAAAGTAATTAATTAAAAAACAATGATAAATAGTAAAAATACCTGTAATATCTGGTCGATCCTGAAGCTTTTGTCCAGGCAATATTAGAGCTTGAATTTCTGGTTAATTTGGATTACATGTTATGGTAATAAACAAATCAGGTTTGCCAATACGTAGTAAAGCCATTGCATCTTGATATCGATGCATCATATCGCGAGGACCTCAAATGGATGTGGAAGGAAGTACTATTCTCTGATCAATATCTACTGGATTATAATCACCACACAAGACTGCATCTTGAAGAGCTTGATATAATTCACTTCGGTTTTATCTTGATTTTGTCGGTGAAAATTCAAGCGATCTGATTCAATTTTAACATACATATAAACAACAAATTGTTGAAAGAGTCGTCCTGCACGTAAAAGTAAATGGATAGAATGAGGTCGAATTGAAGCCGATATGCGTAACATTCCATTGCACTCGCGAATCTTCTATGTCGTATTATATTATGAGTATCATTTTCATTTTCATAATTAGAATCTTCAGCAATAACAATTGTTTCAAATGTGAGAGGAATATCTTTATATGGGATTTGACGGGGAGCTCAATTCTGCTCACCATGAGAAAATAGAAATGAATAGACTAAGGGATCATGTACATCCATTGAATTCAGAAATACGAATTAAATGATCCATCCGTGTATGCAATATAATATCACGCTTCTGAATAGTACCAGAAGGCACATTACCATTAACCCAGATTGCTGCTACCTGAGAATTCGTTGGAGCATTATGAGTTCTCTGATCAAGTCCAGGAATATTGGCGTAAATAACTACAGATAGATTTTTAATATCTTCTGCAGATATGTCAAAAAGTAATAAGGATTCACTTCATCAAGCTTGATTTTCAAATCTTAAATAATAGCAAGCTTAAGATTAGAATATCGTAGACATACATTTGTAGATAGTAGTTACAGAGCCATATTCTGGTAGTAGCGAAACAATCTGGTGATAAAATGAACCTTGAACACGAAAGGTATAAACAACATAACTTGAATTTGCAAGCTCACGATCAAATCTGACACCAATGGTAAATATTGATATTATAAAAACGAATTTTTGGTACGAAAATCCTTGGCAGTATTATCTTGATTGGAAAAGAGATACTGTAAAAGTAAGGGAACGTTGAATTCCGCTAGCATCACCTTCCCATTAGAGCAGCACATTCCAGGACTTTCTGTTGGCAGCTTGAGCGCATTGCAATAACTACATATAGTATTTTAATTTTGATGTGGAATAGAATTATATTAATATCTTCAGAAAATCAACGGTCAATATTATGTAGCTGAAGATTATTAGCATGATGTTGATTGCGAGCTACAACATCTGTTGTCGGTAATAAACGTTGCTCTTCACGACGACGGCGATGCGCATCAGCATCTCGTTGACGTCTCTGCTGATATTGTTCATCGGTTTCCATTGCTCTTTTTCTACATCGTCGAGCAGCATCAGTTTCTCTATGTTCTTCTCTACGTTCTTGGACTGATAGATAATGTGCTGTACGTGGTGGCATAGCATGAAAGTAAAGAAATATATAGGCGTTTTTATATTGAGATATATAGATCGTATATAGGTTATTATTATAAAAACGGGTAAGTGACAACGATCGTAGATGAAAAATTATTAAAAAAAAATAACGAAGAAAAAAATTACAATATAGCTAAAAAACGTTACTGAAGAAACTAAAAAATACTCAGACGCAAGAAAATAAACTATATAATTTACGCACTATGCATGATCACATGGTAATCAAAGATCAGGCTCGACCAATCAAATCGCTTGAAAAGGACAGACAATTAGAACTTTAGTAATATTAGATTTATTAGAGTAATCTGTTTGGTTTCTATTGACAGCTGCCCATATATATATAAATTTGATTACACGTATTCTTGAACACATAAGTTACAGTTATTCTTTTTTAAGTTGATGTAGTTTAACAAATCTAACAATAATCCAAAGAAACAAATATTATTTAAGTAGCATGCACATTATTCTCATACTGTAAAAAGAAACCATTAAACAGAATATATATTTAACAAATTAGAAAAACATTCTCAATAATTTAAATTAAAAAAAACATAAGCTCAGTAATGACATAACACATATTTACTATTTCTACTTTTGAGATTATTTACAATTCATTATATTTTGAACATTTTATAATTTCAATATTAAAATAATACAAACAAAATGTCTATTATCATTATTAAGGTCAATTTCTATATTTGAAAACAATGTCGCATTGAAAAAGTGAATGACTATATAATGATAGGAGTAGAACTTTTAGCAGCACATCGATAAAAAGATTGAGCAATACTAGTGGAGGTGAATACCGTAAAGTTCTGTAAATAAGCAACCTTCTAAAATAAACAATCCCCCGTAAATCCAAAAGTCTTGAAAAGCTTGAATAAGAACCCCTTTTTGATAATCAATTTTACCCAAAAAAAAAGTAAATACAAAATCAGAATACGACATCCTTGTTATGTTTGTAATAGCAATCTCTTTTTTAACTCACTCGCTGTTCGTAACAAATGGCTAAATCGATCGATAAATTTATCATTTGAATCAGTTGGGATTAAGCATTTGGAAATGGCTCAAAAATAAGCAACCCTATTAAAATTCGGTCCAAAATTGATGATGTAGGAGTTGCTTATTTTCGGACATTATGGTAGTATGTTAATTTATATAGAAAACGCAATTAATGTCTTCAAATTACTGTGATTATTTCAAATTTATCTCATATAAACATTTTTCTAAAGGAAAATTTGGAACAGCAAACTCAGCAATATGGGATAAAGTGCCGCTTTCTTTCTAAGTGCTATTAAATAGAAAACAATTGGTGAGAGCTGGACAATTAGATCCAGGACCTTTAAAAATATGAGAATTTTATGTACGAGATATTGATTGTGTTTACTATCATTTTAATTCTGATAATTCACGCTAAATTTATTATGCTTAAATCGTCGAATTACATATGTTACGGTATTACAAGAGATTCAGAACTAAGATAATTTAAGAATTTGATTAAACTGGAAACCCTGATAGATATTATTAAGGCTTATATTTCATTCATTAAAACAATCTCTATTTATCGCAACCTTCGTCCTGGCAATATATTGAAACATTTAACTGAAAACTGGTGAGGAATGAACATATATAGCAAACTTAGTTTAGTTTATTCTACAGAATAATTAGTTTGCAATGAATGAATTTTTGGTGTAGGGCCTTACATTGGAACGATCATCGCTTTTCAGGCCACGTTATAGTTTTTAAGAAGGTAAACAACAACCAAATTGCAAGATTAAAGTGTAACGGAAAAAGTCAAAAAAAGAGTAATTTTTGAAAAATAACTCGTTTCTCGAAGTTTTGTCTATGAAACCACTTTATATGTTCTAATAAAAAATGTTCCTTGCAAAGTTTACTATTAAAATTCGCGTGGAATAGATGAGCTGAGTGCAATAGAAATGGTGTAAATTCTATTAGAAAATCTAATAGAATTTACACCGTTTCTATTGCACTCAGCCCATATGTCCTTAATTTCAAGCATATCCTTTCCGTAATTAAAATGCTATTAATATTTCATATCTTGCGTTTTGATTGGTTACCCCTTAAAAATCAACACGTGGTCCAAAAAAGCGGTGGATTCCTTACATTGCACCAGAAATTTTTTCATGAGAAAATATACTCCTACAATATATATAGCTTTGGAATACTTCAGATTATATGAACTTCCATTCTCCGATAGAGGGAATGATAATAACCTCACAGTTTATATTTGTGATGGTTTGCGACCTGAAATTCTAAATAAATTATGATTGAATGCTAAACCAGTTTAATGAAACGTTGTTGGATTCAGATCCTGTTAACCATCCAACTGCTAAGAAGCTTATAAGCATATACAATGTCTACTGTATGTATATGCAAAAAAATGATACATATACAGTGTGAGACAAAAAAAATTCGCAATTCTTAATTTTCTCTATAAATATTTATTTAAATAACATAAAAATTTAAATATATATATTTATGAACATGCTAATAACTTTACTTAAGACCATTTGAACACTTATCTTATTAAAATTTTTTATAATTTATAATTTTTATAATTAAAATTTTTAATAATAAAAAAACTTAAA
The DNA here is from genome assembly GCA_910591765.1 of Ambispora leptoticha. Classification (NCBI taxonomy): domain Eukaryota; kingdom Fungi; phylum Glomeromycota; class Glomeromycetes; order Archaeosporales; family Ambisporaceae; genus Ambispora; species Ambispora leptoticha. The sequence goes on along the minus strand of CAJVPS010000822.1, from coordinate 9,605 downwards.
ATTGATTATTATTTTGCAAATTAATCTTAAGTAAATTTATTTATTAGGTTATCAAGCATATATATTTAAAATTTTGTATGATTTAAACAAATATTCATTGAATAACAAATAAAAAAGATTAAAAAAAGAATTTTAAATTTTTTATATTTAATTTTTTTAAAAAAATTTAATAAAAAAATATTAATTATAAAGAACTTTATTAAGATAAGCTATTAAATACTTTTAAGTAAACATGTTTACTAGATTATCAAGCATATATATTTAAAATTTTATATAATATTTATTAAATATAAGCAAAAATAGTAATTATAATTTTTTTATTTCACACTATAAATTTCAAATACTAATAAGAGTTTAAAAAACTACACTCTCCAATCAAAAGTATCTAAACATTTTAAAACTAGAAAAAAATACACAAACTTCAATAATTAATTTCTTAATAATAAATAAATATTATAAAAAAATTTATATTATTTTATTTAGACAAATATAAATTTTATTAATATTTAGTTAAATTTTTTATAATTATTTAATATAGCTTGAACTCTTCTTGATAAACTTTTAACTAAACTTAAGACTCAATTTTATTTACTTCTTCTTCAAAACTACTATTAATTTCATAATATTTTTGAATAAGCTTTATATTTCTGAATTCTTTTCAAAATATCTCACAGATATTATTGAATTAAGATCTAGCTAGACTCTGTACAAATCATGAAAGAATTAATATCAAATTATTATTCTTTTATGAATTAATTATTCTTGCTTTATATACTAAAATATTATTATTTTGAAAAATATATTGTAACTTGCTTTCTAGTATTATCTAAAACTTGAATTAAAGAACTAATTTTATTTTTTATAAAATATTTTCATATTATAACTTCTTATTTTTCAGTTGGAATTAAGTAATTCATGTAATATTTTTATGTGATTTATGCCAAATCCAGTAATTTATATCATTTTAAAATAATATAAAATAAGATTTAACATTTTAAATAATGAAATTTCACTTATCATTCCAATCTTTTATTATAACATTGTTCTAAGTATATTTTACAGTACTAGAGGATGCTAAAATTAATAAAGATTCATTGAATTTTTTGTCATTTTCTCTAGTAATTGTTACTGGTCTTTCTTAACTAATTTTATAAAACTTCTAATATCTTTTTCTATAAGTTTTGATAATCCTCCTAAATATAGAGCATTTGTAATATTTCCTGAATTTTTGTATTTTGTTATAATATCATGGATAGTGATTTTAGAATGTCCAAAAATTTTTTCAATATTTTGTATAGTATAATCTCCTTTTCAAAGATCTATAATCTCTTCTCATTCAAGCTCAGTAAGTTCATACCTTTTGGGCATTGTAAAAGAAAAAATTTGTATTTTCAGTAGCTAAAGACAAGAGCTGCATGGGAAAAAAACTTTATTTATTTATGCTTAATAGTTTGGCATAACCTTATTTTAATAGGTAATGATTGGTAATCATAAATCAGGTAGTCGGATACTTTTGATCCGGGGAGTGTACAAGAAAACCTTTGCTGCCTAAATTCTATTGTCATGTTATAACTATATCTATAAATGCATATATGGATTCACATTATCAAGTCTTGCGATTTAAATAAATCAGTCTGCAAGTAGAAATTCTTATTATAACAAATTTTCTTATTAATTGATAGCATCCGGCTAGAAAACAAATCAAGACGAGGTTTATTTCAGAGAAAATTGTTCGCAAAAAGGAGGCATAAAGATCTTGGACATTATATTAGTTCACTTCTAAGCTATAAAATTAGATCCAACATTATATTTATTGAAAAATTACACAAATAAAACACCGTATATAAGACAAATATAAGCACAATTCATAATTTTTTGAAACTTAATTATAATAATAAATAGGCATAATGTCGATAATAATTGTTTACACATTTACAATATTAATATTGTATACGTAAATTTAAACTAATGTTATATAAGTATGTCGTTTACAATAGGAAGAAGTTGCTCTTGTGTGTTTATCGTTATAGGATAATCAGATATAAATAGCCAGCCAATCAGAACATCGCTATTGAAATATGAATAAAGGTATCCTACCAATTAGACTTCGACCAGTGATAAGTATGCACATGTATAACATGTTTTCAAAGAAACATAGCAGGAAGGCGGAACAGAATCCATGATGAACGTATGTCACTCCCCTAACTTTATCATTTTATCATTATTACATGCTGTGTAATTATTATTAGTTACCATTGACAAAATAACATAATGAAGAAATAGCGAAATGGCGAAATGGCGAAATGACAAATGCTGTTACAAATTACGTATACTCAAATTTGCTAGTTTCTCTCAATAAAAGACCCATCAGATATAATATGTTTAATGAATTTCGCTCCAAGAAATTAATAATAATTTATACTTAAAGAATTTTTCCACAAATTTTACTTTTAATTTTTGTAAAAGAAACTTCCACTGAACCAGAAATCTGCTCACATTGTTCGAAAAATTCACAAGCAAATATTTGTGTGGTGCGTGTGCACGCAAAAATTTAAAGAAAACTTTTGTAATTGGACAAGTGAAAATGAAGAATATGATATATATATATATATATATATATATATACATACAAAAAACACAATTAAATTCTTCAAATAATCGTAATTTTTTGGAATTTATTCCATATGAGCAATTGTCAGAAATTAAAAAAGAAGGATTTGGAAAGTATACTCAGCAATATGGAACGAAGGGCCTCTTTCTAAGTGGAATGAAATAGAAAATAAATGGGTGAGAGCTGGGCAGACAGAGATTGCTCTTAAGCAATTAGATTCGGGACATTTAAAACATGAGAAGTTTATGCAGAGGTATTTATTATACTAAATATCATTTCATTCTTATAATTTATGCTAATTTTTTTTATACTAGCTTGAAACGCATTACTTTTGTCTTTTCAGCCGTCATATTACACCCTTTTACAGTATTACAAGAGAGCCAGAAATTAACGGTCATGTGATCGTAACGCGTTATGCGAATCAAGGTATTTAAGAAATTATTTAAATAAAAATTACACAAATCTTGATTGGAATAAAAAATATAAAATATTGCAAGATATTATTAAAGGTTTATATTTCATTCATCAGAATAATCTTATTGCATCGTGATCTTCATCCTGGCAATATATTAAAACATCTAACTGAAACTGAAGATTGAACATATATAGCTAACTTAGGTTTAGTCCATTCGACAAAGGAATTTAGTTGTAATGGGCAAATTTTAATAACTCCTGCAACGGGCATATATATATAGATTTGGTATAATTATGATAACAGCGAATTTCCATTCTCTGGTAGAGCAGATGATAGTCATTTCACGCTGATGATTTACGACCAGAAATCCCAAGTGTAATTGTGCTTGAGTGCTACATCAGTTTAATGAAACGTTGTTGGGATTCGGATCCTGTTAAACGTCCGTATACTGGAGAAAGTCACAAGCATATATGAGCTTGGAATGCGTCCATGTATATGCGAAAGAATAAGGATACATTGTTACGCTACTTCCTAAAGATGTTGATCTAAAGGAAATAGAACGCAGCAAGATGATGGGAAGGGTTTGGACTGAATGATTTACAAGGAGAGGGTTTCTCTAGTTGTTCTAAAGGTCTCCTGCGATAATTTTTACAAAAACTATTATTAGATATAAAAGAGGGCGTTAATAAAAATGTATGAAAAGGGACATTCGGGACAAAACTAAAGTAGGTTCACAGATCCCACAGGAATACGGGTAGCTTCTGCTCACTATCAATAGTTGGACTTATTGACGCAGCCAACACACTAATCAAAAGAAAATACACAATCTTTTTAAGGCAAAAGAAGCAAAGCCATCAATTTTGTTAAGTACAAAAGATATAAATGCTATCAAATTCGTTATGGCACGAAAGAAATAAAAGCAGTTAGATGAGTTTCAAAGTAAATTTAATATTTAATTTTATTCAAACCGCCCATTGCTTAATTCTCTAACTTTCGGATAACTATTCTTTAAATACAATTTTTAGACCACATCAATTTGATACGCAGTTTCACGAATCCGAAGTACAGACTACGAATTATTCGAGGATTTATTTAACAAAGTCTAATTATAATAAAGGTGAATATTGATATAAATGTTTCTATGATTAAAGAAATATCGTATGATGCAAATGTTTAATAATTCACATTCTTTGAGGTCATAAACTAATAATTTTGGTGCTATCATTTATTAGGTCGGCAGTGCTGATGTTGATTGACATCACAAGGTAAGAATTGTGTGGGATCTGCTTCAAGCATTACTAGATAATACATGTACTAACGCTAACAATTTTTTTTATGTTTATCGTTACAAATATTTTTAGAATACATTTGGTAACCGAAAGACTTATCCACCAAAAAGAGGCCTAGAAATTTTCTGTCTTCTTTAAATTTATTTCGCAGATATCATCAAATTTAGAATAAATATTTATCTTTACTTTATCTAGAAAGATTATGAAATATGCGAACGCATCTTTTCGTCATATTATTTCGTGTTTTTCAAAGTACATATATTCGAATGGTGAACTAAAGGATTATTACGTATTAATAATAAATTTATTGAAAGACCATTTAATGCTAATATATGTACTGTATATTCAATGTTTTGATGCAAGATCTTTTATGTTTTTATACTTTGTCTTGCAAACTTCATTTTGAAATATAATATGTTGTTGTCTATGAAATCGAGTTTAGAGAAAGTGATAACGAAGAATTCAATAAGAAACGTAATTTGATGCTTTGTCATTATTTGAAATATCGTAAAGTCACGCAAATAAGCAACGCCCTCAATTTTGGTCAATTAATTTTTCCGAAATTATATTATTTTATTTATTTTCTAATTTTAATTCTTAGCTGGCATCATTTTCATCAACTATCTCATTATTTGTAACTGGACATCATAGTTGTAACATCAACTTAGAAATTCTTTTTAACTCCCTAACAAATGCCTAAATCGGGCAATAAATTTGGCATTTGGACAATAGAAATTAAGCATTTGAAAAGGACCCGAAAATAAGCAACCCTCTAAAAATTCGGTTCCAAATTGATGACGTAGGAGGTTGCTTATTTTCGGTATTTTACGGTATTCATGCGAGCATTATTTGGACTCTAAACAAATCAGTAGAGGAAGTTTTGAATGATGTACTCCAGTTATATGAATGAAACCACGATATGAACTAAATATGAATATATGAATATACTGTATGTAACTGGATCAACAAATATGATGAGAATATTATTTTTTAATTTTAAAACGCGTTATTGTACTTGCCTTCTAGTCACTAGTACTGTTAACTTCCATGCTGTTAATATCGAACTTCAGTAACTAAAATTCTGAACTCACTTCCAAAACGCAATGGTATTATATATAATTTCATTTAATTGCTGTATTTTTAACATGACGTGATTAGATAAATTTATTTTGACTTTATTCATTTTCAGTTTATGCATGCATTATTGATGAATTGTCAAAATAGTGATTCTTTATAAATTTATGCTATAAACATTTCGACCAGTCAATATAGTGCTCTACGGTGAACATAACGTAAATTATATGCAATTGTGTTTTTTAAATTGATAGCGAATCTCAAACATTTATGATAATAATAAGAGAAATATATATTATTGCATATGCGATAAATTATAACCAGATTTTTTATATGCTGCTCTATAATAGCCGAAAGGCTTTGAAATGGTATATTAATCCATGGTTATTAAAATAAGGCGCTCACAAAACAATTCATATTTATATCGATACATTGAATGTAAAACTTATTTTTGAAAAATCAACTTGTCCACTTTTATTGATTTCCACATTTTAAATTCATGTGTCTAAGTAACTCATATCTAGATAATCGTGTAAAAATTTGTCTAATTTCTATTATCAATAATAATTACTTTTTATTAAAACTAATTTTAATAACTAAAGAAATAATTACAATAGTTCTAAACCCTATTTTAGGCGCTATCTCAAACAAGTTAACTTTTAAATTCAATAAATTCAAAAACGAAATACATTATTTAGATTATCTAGGAAGTCTTTATAATAAATTGGTAGAATTATTTAACTTGAATAAATTTCTTTATAAAATTGATTCATTATTACTTAATTATCGTTCATATTACAACCAAGTTGGATCAATATTATCAACCATTCGGTAACGGTCGAAATCCTGAAAGTTCATAAGCTCGAAAGATCGAAATCCTGAATGAACGGCATCCCGAATGAACAAAATCCCAATATGAAATACCGAAAGTATAGTACATATATCCCAAAATGCATAAAATACTAAAATTATTGTGCATTCGAGATGCTGTTCATTCGGGATTTCGATCTTTTGGGCTTTTGACCTTTCGGGATTTCGGGATTTCGTACCAGATCCCAACCATTAACGTTACATATATTGTTATACCTTCTTCTAAATAGGTGTAACTTCGATTAAATGAGCTAGACTGAATATTTTACGATTAAATAGTCTCTTTAATGTTCTAAAGGTTTCCCGTGGCGACTTGTACGTAAATTGACCTTAGATTTTAATAATAAAATGTTTCTGATTACCCATAACAAAAGACTAACCAGCAGGACTTATTGACGCGGCCTGGAACATAGCTCCAATGGTTTCAGCTAACCAAAACTAAAGTGCTCGAAATCACAGGTTGGACTTAGCTTCTGTCAACAAAATAGAAACGCGTAGGTTGGACTTAGTTTCTGCCAATAATATAATATACAAATGATTTCGTTTATAGTGAAGGTCATCCATTACTTGTACAGAAGACAAGATTTGAAGTTAATCAGTGGAAAATAAGTAACAAGAAAATATGAGCTTACAAAAGTTATCTTTATTTTATTTGATTAAGCATATTTGATGACAGCACTAAACTCTTCTATTTATACAATTTAGGATTATTCTAATTATTGTGAGTTTGGTTGGATGGATATTAGGGCAGACGTTAAGTTTAACGTTTGAAAATGCTAAATAAATACGATGCGGAAATAAAAATAAATATTAAATGATGCAAAAATTAAAATATCGATACATGTGGACAAACGTTACTATACATAGTTAAAAATAAATATTGAATTATGCGAACATTCGTTAGGATAGCAAAATGTAAGTTAATATTATAAACTACGAAAAATCACGAAATTAAAGACCATAACATAATTATAGTAACAATATTCTCGTTATCGTTGTGTTTCATACATACATCACCACGACAAGAGTATCCATTTATAAAATGATCGTCAATAATTAAACCAATGATTCAAATTTTATAATGATTTATTAGACCCCCAAATTCTAAGCTTTCAGAATATATCTAATTATAAAAACTGGTCCATTAGAAATTCTGTAATTCTCATTTGAATTAAATTGATTGACTTGTGTTTACTAAATTTAACTGATATTTTTGAGAGAATTTACATATTAACTTTAAATAAAATTTATATGATTAGAATCTGCAAAACCTGCTATATTTTTTATATTTTCTGGATTATTTTTTATTCATGAGCTATATATCAATTTGCTCATTACAAGGTCATTTGATATTTCAGATCTATCAGAATGTGGAGTTGAAGTGGTTTGACCTTGATTTTTGTGTTTTTATTGCATTATCAACTATGAATTTAGGTGTCTTAATATTGTACTGATTTCACTTAATGTTTTTTTGCCTTTCCATAAACCGATAATTTCTTCATGTTCAAAAACTGTAAGTTCTGATCTTTTAGGCCTTACTCAAAAATGAAGCGCGAAAAAATATATTTCCGAAAGTAAAAATCAAGATGAATCTAATAAAAAATGATCAAATAATTTTGATAATTGATTGCAAAGATAGGTATATAGCATTCTGTTTTAATTATACATGTATTTTGCAAATAATTGATCAGTGTTTTTTACAAATAACTCCGAAAATAAAAATATAAAATCTTTATTTTCTAAAACTAGAAAATTAGGCGCATTCAATAAAAAAATTGGATGATTTTCCAATTGCCGGATACTTTTGTCATGTGTCACGTAGATCACTTATCTGATTCGCACTATCTCTCTAAGTTTGAGATATCAAGGAAAAAAATTGTATTTACTAAATAACCTTTCAAAATCAGGTTGTAATAAAGGAAGTAGATTAGCTAAGAAAATGAATATATATAAAAACAGCATTATTATATTTTAAATTTCCTTATACACCATCTTACATCTACTACTGTATATGCTGGTTTTTATATAACGAGAATTTACTAATTCCCCCCCCCCCCCGAAGTTTTGATTAGACAATGGAATATCTTGCCTCTGATTGGACTAAATCAAATCCCGTAATATTAATTCCAGAAAAACATCTTGTAATATAATTGATTAAGATAATAAGTAAAATTCTTTCTGAGCATTTTTATTAATATACCAAGTTAGGTTCAATTTTTTTCACTTTTTTCATTTCTTTGTATCGGATTTGGTTTTGCTGGGTTGATCGAAAATTTATGCATTTTTATTGGTAGTTCAATATTGCATAATCAATTTATCCAATCAGTGATTGATTTTTCATTATCCAATCAAAAACTTCGGGCGAAAATATGTAAATGCATTATAACGATAGATACAAAAATACGTGCATGAGCTTGATCATTATAAAATTAAAACTTGCTATATTAATATAATCTTTTTTGTTTAAGAGACATATTGTGTAACATATAATATTATAATACATTTAAATGCTAAATGCAATTTAAAGAATGTAAATGTTACAATGCATGTACATGTATAATCACGACAAAGTATGATTTTGATATATAAATATAAGAAAAAAACCTGCCCGTATGATAGCAAACTTTCACAAGTCTATATTGATGTAGTATGAACGCAAAAAAACTTGAAGACTATGATAAATATAACAAACAACACAATTAAATTCAATTTAGGACGAAGGGCCTCTAAGTAGGATGAAATAAAAAAATAGATCCAGGATGAGAAGTTTGTACACGAGATATTTACATTTTCTAATTACTTCCATGCTATATACATGTAATCTAAAGCTACAAACCATGGCGAAAAAATGTTTTGTTTATGTGATTTTTTAACAATCAAATCGTAAAATATGAATATTAATAGCATTTTGATTAAGGGGTATAGGTTATTTCGCAAAGAAAAATTTTTATTAGATGCGTTTTGTTTTGAATTTTTCGTTACATATTTGATCTTACGATTTGATTGGTTTACCACATGTCCAAACATTTATTCACCATGTATATTAACGCTAATGCATATCGATATCGTGTTACATTTTTAATATCATTATGATCACAATGCATTTAAATGCTAAATGCATAATGTAAATGTTACATAATCACGAAACATATGCCATGATATATTTATTATAAATATATGTAAATAGCGTACTTTTGCTGAATTTTTAAAAATTGATATGAAAAAAACAGAATTCTGTCCACATTGTAGCAAAAAACTCAAAATTCCATACTGGTGTAGTGTGTGTGAACGCAAAAAATTTAAAGAAAACTTCAATAACTGGACGAGTGGAGATGAAGACTATGAT
>CAJVPS010000821.1:0-19520 GCA_910591765.1 Ambispora leptoticha | reverse complement strand
AATTATTATAGTATTACTAACTAATACTATCTAATATACAAGATATAATTAAAGTACTATAATATAAATAATTATGAATGGATTATGTTGAAGTATGTTGAAAGACGTTAAAGAACATTGAAGAATGTCAGAGTACGTAAAAGGACGTTAAAAGACATATAAAGACATGAGAAAACGTTGAAAAATGTGGAAAGACATGAAAGGACGTGAGAGAACATTGAAGAACGTCAAAGGACATGGAAAGACATTTGAGATCGTCATCTAAATGTAAATGTTCCATCAAAATTAAAAATAGTCTTCCACTATACTATCTTACTATGTACATGAATATCATAATACAAAATAATAAAAATGCAGATCCTGAATATTAAATAATGTATAATGTTAAAAACAGAAATGTGATAATAAATATAGTAATAAATGATATAAAAAACAAGAATAATTATGTAATAAATAAAACCATAATAAAATCTAATATTTTATAACTAGGGAAAAATTAAGAAATTAAGGAATTTTATGTCACTACGGTAACAATAATATGAAAAATCTTAACTTATTAATCATGTGAATTTGTTTTAATTTTATATATATAATATAATATAGTATATTATATAATATAACTAATAATATAATAGATATTAAGCAATAATATATAATATATTATATTATATAATATAATTAATAATGTATAAAAACTCTTAAAAATTTATATAAATACTAATTAAGTAGATATTTCTTAAAATAAACAGATGTAATTAATTTTTTAGAGGCTTAAATCTAATACTGTTATCATTTTTGGTATCTCTTGAAAAGATTATTTTGTGGTAGGTTAATAGCTTTATATATAATATTTGCTAAGATAATATATAATAAAGATATTATTAATTACGGATGGGAGAGACTAATATAATCATAAATATAATGTAATAGGCATTAGACTATGATTATAATGAGATTAATGATAAGTAATAAGGGTGTATTCATGACGTAATTAGCTAGAATGAGATCTGGAATTATAATATAAGAAATGTATGATAATAAATAAGACATTATTAATAAAGATCATTAAATTTATAACATTATTATGTTTAAATTATTATTTCATCTTATTATTATTTAATTCATTAGTTTATTTATTATTCATTAAGTTATTTTATTTATTAACTTAATTTTTATTCATTTTTATTATTTTTTAATTATTAACTAAGATACATTACTTTTATACATTTTAGAGGTTTTACAAATAATACTTTTGTTATGATCTAAATGCTACTTTTGCTAGTGTCATAATATCAGTTTTGTTATGATAGTATTGCTAGTTTTGCTATAATAGTTTTGCTAACTTTGCTATGATAATTTTGTTATGAACATTATGCTTGTAAAACTATCTAAAAATATCTATCAATAATACTATCTTAATTATTGTCCAATAAAATATAACTAAATAATTGTCCAATAAAAATGTGAGTATAAAATAACTAATATTAATAAAATATATATAAAAATCTATATTATAACAATACTAAACTAATAAAAATTATTTATATATAGTATATTATTATAATTAACTAATAAAATAAGTTTCACATAATAAAAAAATCACATGATATATTTTAATTCTGACCAAAATATATAATAAGAACCTGATTTAAAATGCTTATAACTTTTTATTTAAAATTAAAATTAAAATTCTGATTACTAATTTAATAATACATATCTTAAACAAGATTATTACCAGTTTATTTTTTTAAAATTTGATTTATTAAAGACTCTAATAAATGGCCTTTAAAATATTATATAATTTATTGATAAGTTAAGATTTTCTATACTATATAATAATATATATTATATTAGTTTGATCTTGATATTATACTAGTAGAAATCATATTTACTTATCTTTTTCTTCTTTTTAATTAGAATTCTCACTTTCTGTATACTTAATTCATGATACTTTAATAAATAACAAATATATAATAAGTGATTCAAAAGTTATTATTAAGAAATCACAAGCTATTATATCACATTCAAATATTAAATGTAAGTATATTAAAAAGACTTATATATATATATTTATGCATATATGTGTTCATTAAATAAATACAAATTATTATGGTTATTGCATTTATTTTTTTCCCTCCCCTCCATTCCATCTTCAATTTCATCAACCAATCAATCATTCAAGAAAAAAAAGCAAAAAATTTTACAATATTATCTTACAAAATGTGTTATGTTGCACATTTGCACGTGCTTCCTAATCATTAGGTAGGTAAATTCAGATTGACATGATCTGGATTTTACAATTCGGATTGATATATAATCCACTACCCTGCTTTAGTATTCCCCTAAAAATTATATAGGTTTATAAAATTATGTGAAATTATGCGCATAAATCAAATTTTGTATGTGATTTGTAACGATATATATAACATAGATTTACATATCGTTGTGTTTATCACAAAATTTTTGTAAATTATGTGATTGTATCCTGTAATATCGTAAAACTATATTATTTATCAAAAGTAATGTAAAAAAAATTAAAATTTAATATTAAATGGAAAATTGTGAATTAAATGCTGGATTAGGATAAAAATTGCATTAAGTGATTCTTTAATGAATAAAATCCGCTTTTTTTGGTCTCCGATAATTCTTAAATGGCAAGTTTCGCCATTTTTTTCTTGCTTTTCGTTGCTTTTGTGCGAGTCACTGTAAACATTGTACATGTAGTTGAATCAATATTCGGCAGGTCTGAATTGCAGCTTAAATTCACCATGAAAGTGACATCCTAACTATGCTTCATCGTCATTTACACGTTTGCATATTTCTGTCCCAATATCATTTTGCTAAGTAATCCACCCATGTTGATTAAATACTACGTAATTTTCAACTTGAATCACTTTTTTTCTTTTTTGTTGTAAAACAATTGATCGTGTAGGTTTCTTTTTCATAGCAAAAATCATTTTTGATTACTGAACTTTTATAGCTGTAAAAAATAAGTTCATTATTTTCAAATGATATATAAGATTTTAAATTTTTGATTAAAAAATTTGACCCACTGATTTCAAATGATTTATCAGTTCTAATGTTCCGTTTCCAACAGTTGTTTGTTGCAGTAGCAACGAAAAATCTCGTGATTACAGAATATTCTGGAGTGATGCGAAGTTTCTCATTCCTATTAGTAATGCGTAACGAAAACTTGAAAATAATTAGTATCGTCCCGTAATGGTACACATAGAACCTATCTTGTAATATTAACATTAACGCCGCCGCTGCTCCCAAGATATTGATATCGCTAAAAGATTATTACCAAAATTCTTATTTTGGACGTTTTCCCTGTGATCCATAATTATATTTTTTTACATCTCATAATCATTATTTCCATTATTACACTAAATTATTTTTTATAAAATTATTATTTTATAATTTAAATATTCTTTTTTTTTGGTGAAAATTCCTCCTAAATTATTATTTGTGCTTGAATGACCGCAAAACCTGTAATCAACGAATTGTAATTTAGATAGTTGTTTAATAACAAAAAACTGTATATCTCTCGGTCAGAGAGACAGGCATTGTGTGGTTTGAAAAAAATAATTAATAAAATTATTTTATTTTACCTAACTATGCTTCGACTTTTATTTCTTTTGTGCCAAAACGAATTGATATCTTTATCCCTTCGTGTTTAACAAATCGAAAGCTTTACTGCTTTGGCCATACAAAGTTGATGCATTGCTTTTGATTCTTTTGATATTGATTTTATTAATTTGATATTGCTTTTATTAATTTGATATTAAAATTATTATTTTAATATTTTTTTGTTGTTTGTTATTAATTTTATGAATTCCTATTACTGTTTTGGGATAGTTATATAATTTGTCATTTGTGTTGAATATTCTTTAATCGCATTGGTAAATTTGTTTCTTTAAATTTAAATGATATTTTGGACTTTACTTTTGCCCTTGATTGCATAATCTCCGTGAATTTGCAGACCTTTAGAACCCAAATGAACTCCACTTTGTGTAAATCATTCAGTCTAGCTCTCGATACAATTCTTTAGTCAACCTAACTTCTGCATTGAGTGCCATAAAGGCTTTGTGCGTAAATTCTTAACTAGAAAATCCAAAAATCAATCCGTCAAAATGATAGAATAAGCCTTTCTTGACCATATTGATGGGTTGGTCAAAATATAAATTTAAACAGAATGCAGCTAATTACATGTATATGACGTCATGTATGAATCTAAAAAAAAATAGTGTATTAGTATCCACAATACGTTTAAGCATGCGTTCTATCTAGCATAGATTTATCGTTATATATAAAAAAACCAAACACACAATTTTGGTTAAAACGATAAAGGACATGTCCACTTAAAGCGACGACGGATCCGCTATAAAACAATGGTCCATAATAGAACTGTTTCTATAACTGGAGACCGATTATGACCTATATCTTACAATTCACTCTCGTTATGTGCAAGAAAAAAATCTTCACTATATCAAAGCGAAGGTTTAATAGTATAACGAGAGATTCACTATATCGAGAGTGAGTTGTATTACTTGCTTCTCTTTAGAGTAACGTGCTTGTCCTATACAAAAAAAAACGAAGAATAAATAATTCTTTTCTGGGCTGAAAAGAATATGGTGGTATCTTTTTTTTACTAGGTGATTCTTGATAAATCCAATTACAATCAAACCTGGATATAACGAACTCTCGTGCTAGAGGTTTTCCTTCGCTATATCGAGGTTCCTTATGAAACTTCGTTATATAAAGGTAAATTTGAAACCAATGGTTTCTTTTCTCCTTTAAGTCCAGGTCTCGTAATTATATCCAGGTTTGACTGCATATTACATGTATGAGCCAAACTCTCTATAATCATTGTGACTTTACTATGAAATTATCTTGGTTAATTTGGCCACTATAAACGTCGTCGTTATACGTGAGGTTGACTTCACTTTACCATGTAAAGCTTTTTGATTGTTGCACAAATAATGATACAGATAATCTAGCGAGAATATCTTTATTGAATTTACAAACAAGGATGAACAGACCAGACATCAAGAAAAAGCCCAAGAATTTTACCTTACATGATCGTTATTACGTTGTAATAATAGTAGAAAAACGAGAGTTCTTTTAGAATTAATTATAATGATAAAATGCAAACTTGCATACATATAACTAATTTAAGATTTTTTGCGTGTAATTGTCAAAAAGTTTAAAATAAAGCATGAATTCAACCTTAATTCTTTTAGCAAAAGAAAGATGTAAAAGCGTTTTTGTGTATTATTGTTGTCGTAATTATTATATTAATATCTATTCGGAAGGAAGCCGTCTCAATTTTTCTTTCAACTCTCTTTGGCCTCTTTTTTTGGCATAAGGGATTCATATGTGGTGGTAGTTGTCGTCGTCATATTAGGGTTATCAATAGTAGCAATATTATTTGTGTTATTATTGTCAATAATATTATTGTTAAGATTATTATTAGTTGCAGCAACTGAAGTTCCAGTCGTCTCATTTGCCATGGTGGTATTATTTTCGTTAGCAACAGGCGTGGAAGAGACAGCAGTAGCCGTGGCACCACCTTCAGCAGCGATTCTCGCTTTCTCAGCCGCAATCCATTTTTTCACCGCCTCGACGCCCGTCTGACTCTTCGGCACACCTAAACGTCTCGCCATCCTGGAAACGGTACTTTGATCCATTTTAATGCTATTACCAGCGTATGAGGAAATTTCTGCGCCGATTTTCCACTGTGGGATATTAGTGCTTTCGACCCGTAGATTGAAATATTTGATAAATTCGTCTAATAGAGATGCTTGTTCTGGGGTAAATGTAGGCGGTTCACGACGGCTAGTAGTGTTCGAGCCTGCCGTGGCGGATTGTGCCGTAGTGTTAGGATGTGCAGGTGATCGCGAGGCTCGTTTCCTTATTGTCGACATATTTTGTGGATGCTGTTGCATTATTCCGCTATTTGGCAAAGTCGTGGTCAAGGCAGCAGCTGCGATTGTCTCATTAGTAGTCGTTGGACTGCCCGGTGAAGTGTTTGCGGTTGATCCCGCTGCAGCACGAGTTGGGCCTTTAGTATATGGGGCGGCTCTCTGTTTCACCTTTGAATTTTTACGAGACATATTCGATGAATTCGTCTCGGAATCAGAAACTTGCGGTGCCGGCATGAGAGTCTGTAGTTCTTGTGGCATCACCGCTTGCAACTCGTCGATAGCACGTGAAGCAAAACGCATCGCTTGATGGGCTTGATGAAATGCTTTATATACCTAGCAGCATCAATGACATGATTAGATGTTTTGAAAAACAAGAAATTTAATCTAAATTCTTTTCCCAATCGAACAAGAAATCGAAAGATAGGAAACAAGACCGATATAGATAGAAACGAAATACCGCTTCGGTTTTTGCCTTCATTGTAGCGACAAAGGTCGGGTCCACTTCCATTTTGGGTTCATTTCCAGTTGACATCCTGACGAGAGGCTCGATTCGTAGTTGTGTGCGTATGTGTTATATCAAGAAACGATGACGAATGATGAAAAAATAAATTATAATGATATGTGTTTGTGTGTATGTGTGTGTATGTGTGTGTTATGTGTTAATGAGAATAATTGTTATGTTGAATTTATTGATGCTGCCGCTGTTTTTTTATTTTATGTGAAAACCGCTCCTGAGAATGCTGAATGATGGACACTGTTCAACAGGCCTACACACTATTTTTTTTTTACTTATATTTCTAAATCAGTAAATCGAACCATAGATTTATTAGTGGTGTGAAATGATGGAATATAACGTGGGAACATGCTCAATGATGAATGATGATGATGATGATGATGAAAAAATAATGTTAGAGAATAATCATCATCGTAATCATCACCATCATAACATTACAGAATATGAATAATAAAAAACTTACAAGTTTCGTGCGTAAATCTTGTCTCTTGACAAAAATTACGATTTGCCCTTTTTTTTTGCCTGTCGACTTTTTGACAATTTTTTTCGATTGTTTACCAAAGTGGGAGAAAAGAATTTGTGTGCGTGTGCTGTTTTGTTTGATGTGTGTGTGTGTGTGTGTGTGTTTCTCTTATTCCTTATCCTATTACTCTTACTATACTCCTAATTATTGCTTTTTTTTTTAGTATTAATAAAATATAGTATTTTTTTATTTGGGATTTTTGATTTTATTTTGTTATTTTTTTTGTTAATTATTATTATCACGTATATTATTATTATTATTATTATCACTATTATGATTATTATATTTTGAATGTTTCGAATTGGGCTGAAGTGGACAAATGCAGAGAATTTGCTGCAAAACCCCAAGATGCAATGGAAAATCACTAATATGTATCACACAGAACGACTAATGTATATATAAGATTATATAAAATGTTGTCGGTCATGATAATGATGGTGAAGATATCTTCCAAAAATGTAATATAATAATATAATACCCTTTTTTTTAATTATTAGAATCTGTATGAGCTATCTCTTGTTCGGAAAAAGGATTGCCGCCATCATGATTTAGCTGATGATGATGTATGATTGATTGATAAACTTCATTCTCATTGGAGAAACACAAGAGAAGTATGATTTTCTTTAATTATTATTATTATTGTTATGCAAGCGGGCATCAACAACACAACAAAAACTTTTTGTGGACTGTTGTGAACGAGTTACATAGATCTTTCGATGCATTCACCAATCAATGTATCACGATTATTATTCTACCCCCTTACTATGATGTATCTACCATAACATTTATTTCTATTTGTCAAAATCATCCATCATCATCAAAACACTGATTGATTCAAACGTACATAGAATTATTATTGCGCATAATCGTATTACATGTAAATAAGTGCGCATCAATCATAAACAACCACGATGTTTTTTAACAATATAATTTTTTTGTGCATTTTATTTTCGTTCAGTTATAATTTGACAAAAAAAATGCGGGTCTCGTAATCGAACTATTTATTCTCTAAGGGCGAAGTAGCACCTACATTCCCAATATGGAATTTTTTAATCGCTATCCTAAGAAAAGCTGTTAAGGTTGATCTAATAATAAATTAATGCTTTCATTTATTATTTATTTATTTATTAATTAATTAATTACCGCCAATGTTTTTCAAAATAGGAAATCTGTCACTTTGAAGGGATGTATCGGCCAGTGAGGAGAAAGTTTATATTTGCATTAATCTTTTCTTTTGACCTTTTTTCCGACCGGCAACTGCAATTATGAAGGATATTCTTTTCCGACGTGTGATCGTGCGATTTACCAATCGTCTCGTAAGAAGTTCAAATACATGTTTTGTTACAAATCAATGTTTTCACGCATCATGATGATCTATATTTGTGCGTGTGCATTTTCGCGCGTGTGGCGGTGTTATGTAAGTAGGAGAATTTTCACAATAGAACATGTATAATTCTTGTTTAAAAGGTGAGGTTAAAATAAACTTCACGTTCGGAGGATTTGCATTCCCACGCTTGTCTTTAAATTTCTAGTCCGCTCGATTGTTATTTATGTATCATGTAATTGTGCATCATGATTCATCCCCTTTTTTTACATTAAGGAGTTGGGGCTAGATTGAGCTAAACTATTAAAGGAAAGTGTTGATGAATAAACGAAACGAAATTAATGAAAAAATTACGTGATTTGTTTTGACCAATGAAAAAACGATGCAATTCATGTGATCCGTGTCGGGCGAAATGTACGTATTAGCGTTAGTAGCGGATTTTCGTTATCGGAAACTTTATCTGAAACCCATTATCCTGTGAATTTTTATATATTCTGAAACATGACTGATATCGTATTGTTATATTTTATAAATCGAAGTTTCAAAATACGAAATCACGTTTACTTGTTAATTAATATTTAGTCAGAAATTACGATATGAAAGATAAATCTAACATAAGATGAAAAACTATTTTGCTTCTCAAATCAGCTTGTGGTGTTGCAAATTATGACATATATATGAAATGATGATAAATATCATTATGAAACGTTATTTAATATTAATATTATTTGAGTAGACATCGAAGCGTGTGGATATGCCAATGATTATCTTAATTTTCCAGCCACATCAAGAAAAATGAGCAATATTATTTCTTAATATAATTATTATTACGGATAAAATTAGTTAATAAATTAGTTAATTTAGATTATTAGATTTACCCCCAACGGATATTCAAATATGTAATACGTATACAAAAAAATTGTCCTTTTGACATATATTACCTCATATTACATGAGATAAATGTCAGTGCCCTTATGATATCTGAATTTAATTCTATTTACCATAAGTAGTTTAAACCCAGAATAAAGTTTACGCAAAAAAACATGCTATCAAAAAATAATGATTATTTCAAAAGATCTCGAAATATGCGAGCTCAGCATTTCATAGCAACATACAATAATTACATGTACATATTAATGTTACATAGCATAGCTTAATGCTAGCCAATCAAATGATTCATTTTATATTTTTGTCTGCTACCGCATAAAAGATTAGGACATACCACGTGATGATATATATCACGTGACAGGAACAGCCTGTTCATCACCCAAAACTACGTTTTGATTAATATATAGTCACGCCTCTTATATGAATACTCTAAAAGAACATAAATTTTTAAAGTATCCAGACTAGTATCCACTTTTCTGCAAATGCAGAATTTGCAGAATCCTTATAGTTTATAACGTGATTTGTGTGTTTGCATAATGATGATGTGCTTTTACAATTTACATTATAAAAATGATCTATATGAAATTTTTTACATGACTACAAAATAGTTTAATGATAAAGAGCATGCATAATCAAAAGAATCAATTGAATTAAAAAAATTAAAAAATTTGGTAATTTGGGACGTGATATCTCGACATTCAACAGTCCAATTTGGGCAAAAATAGAAGCATTAGATTCAACTAAGATAGACGAATCTAATGATTCTAGGTTTGTCCAAATTGGACCCAGAATGACTAGATATTTTGTCCGAATTCTTTAAAATTTGATCATCATGATGAAGGAGGTTTTTAATTTGCAGAATTTGCTGTGGAGAAAAGCAATAAATTACTGCAGTAAACTGGACACCCTAGTCCCGACCATGTTTACATGTACACCGTTCTGCTATTGGTAAAATTAAGATTTATATGTTCGCATCTTGTAACAACAAATAATCTTTTCGTTACATGATAATGAAAATTACGAAGAAATGCAGCAGCTTTTGATAGAAAGTAAAAATCAAAGCAGATTTGGTTTTGTCGATGACCTTCCATATATGTCATCAAAAAAGAGAAAGGTTAGCAATGGGTAAAATTTAATGTCCATCTAGTTTTAAGATCAATTTTCTTGCATATATTACCATAGATAGCTTTATAAGTAGATTACATGTTTAGTTTGCGTAGAAAGATCTATGATAATTCAATTTCGAATATTAATTATAAATTTAATTTTTTAAAAATATACTACTCTGTTGAGAATGTATGCTTTCCTCAAAAGATTTGAATTACTCGAGTCTGCCAAGGCGACCTCTAAAAGTTCGGACCACATGATATTGCTGATCGACACCGGCTCCTCCGATCTGCCACTTTGAGATATTCATGTGCTACAAGTATACTAAGTATACTTTAATATATATTAAAGTCTCTTTGTCTTAATATAGTGAATTTTCACAAACTGTCCAGGTACTTTTACTGTAAAGAGTCTTGATTGTATTAATTATATATTTATGAGATGATAAGTGTAAGAATCTATTGGATTTGCTCAAGTAATTCTTCACAAGATTTATCAGTCACATTCAGAATAATTTGCATTGGTAAAGAAGTTCATTCAGTTGTAAGATGACTAAGAAATATAATAAGAGTTTGTTCAAGTAATTTTTCACAAGTAATATCAATCATATTAGAACTTATATTAGCTTATATTAGTATTATATTATTTATTAAATTAATATTATTATTCTTTTTATAGATAATGGTAACTAATTATATAATTATATCACATTTATTATTTATAATTAGAATCTTTATACTCTTTATTATGTATATCTTTTAATATTTCCAAATTTTTTAGATATATTTGAATTATA
The DNA here is from genome assembly GCA_910591765.1 of Ambispora leptoticha. NCBI lineage: Eukaryota > Fungi > Glomeromycota > Glomeromycetes > Archaeosporales > Ambisporaceae > Ambispora > Ambispora leptoticha. The sequence goes on along the minus strand of CAJVPS010000821.1, from coordinate 8,441 downwards.
AAAACTTTAATAATATATCTCAGTTAGTAATAAGCTATATTAGCTATTTTATTAATATTTATACTTATTATTAAATCTCAGATCTTATATTTAACAAAGTTTTTTATATCAAAATAGTTAATTTTGATTTATATGATATCACTTGTAATTCTTCTAATATATTCTTATAATTTTTCTAACATATTCTTTATAATTCTAGCTAATAAATATACTTTTTATTTTTTTTAATTCTGATTCTTCTTATATTTCCTACATATCTTATGACATATATTATTTTAAGTAAATTAATTATCAGAGTGATTATATTTGTATTTAATACAAAATATTATTCTTTTAGAATTTATTTATTTGTAATTAAAATTTAGATATTAAATAGTAATATATAAGAGATCTTTATAATATATTTAATATATTTATTTTATAGTTAACGTTAGAATTTAGATATCAAATAGCAAAAAAATAATATATTTAAAATTATATAATTATAAAATTTGAAATTAAAACTAAAATTTAAGTATTATTTAAATTAAACTTAATCAAATCTAATATAATATATTTATCTAATAAATTAAAATTAAAATTTTTCATAATATTTTAGATTTCAATTACTTGATAATATATAAGAGAAATAGTATTTAAATATTATTATATCAGAGATCAAAGTTATATATTTATTAAAATAATAAATTAGCTTAAATAATTTATATTAACTTAATTTATTTTTTTTAATATATTATTAAATATAATCAGATCAAGCTAAGTAAGAATATACTTATTATATTATTTAATAATACTTTTTTTATTCAAATTATAACTAAATATACTTCTTCACCAATGCAAATTATTCTGAATGTGACTGATAAATCTTGCAAAGAATTACTTAAGCAAATACAATAGATTCTTACTCTTATCATTTTGTAAATATATAAATTAATACAGTCAAGACTCTTTATAGTAAAGATATCTGAACAGTTTGTGAAAATTCACTATATCAAGATAAAGAGACTTTAAGTGCCAACCAGTATACTTGTAGCACATGAATATCTCATGGATCGGAACTGACGGATCGGAAGAGCCGGTATCGATCAGCAATATCACGTGGCCCGAACTTCTAGAAGTCGTCCAGGCAGACTCGAATTACTTGATACCTAAGATAAATTTGACTTTATTACTTTATAATGATAAATTAACGTTAAACTTTTAAACAGTCATTTTTTATCTAACTGACTTGTTCACTTATTCTTTACTATTCAACAAGTTGTTTATCTATATATTCTTAATAAAAAACTATATCTTGTTAAATTATATAATAGAAAACAATGATAAATTTAAATGAATCGAATTAGAAAAGCCATATCGCTGTGCATAAGTTGCGAGCGGCTCAATAATTGACTTTAAAAGCGTGAAATATTTGACGCGAACACGTATTGCCTTTGATAATTGCGTCTAGAACTCCGTTCAATCCGTGACCCGAACCGCTCCGCTTCGGATTGCTATAAAAAAGATCGGTTCGATTTCGGTTCTTTCCGGGGTTGAGTCGGATCCGAAACGGTAGAATCTGGCAGGTTCGAATCGATCCGATGATTTTTTGAGTGATGATATCTCGTCGCTGATTGGACAAAATCAAATCACGTAACGGTTAATAATTAATTCTTTTGTGGGGTGGGTTAAAGTTAGGTTAGAGTTCGCGGTCTGGGCTATATGTAAAAAATTTTTTTATTACAGCTGTTTCATTCTAACTGGGCAGCTGATTAAAAAATTGGTTGCCGATTCGATAAAGTTAGTGTGAGATATATAACAGTAAATAGTAATATCATAAAACTTTGGATGATCGATAATATATAATTATAATTATACTTGTATTATGTGTATATTACTATCGCATATTTTATTTTTGTTAATGGCACTTTCAAATTATATTCGTTGGAAAATTGTTGAAAAAATATATATATATCGTTTTATTTCTTATTCGTTGGAAAATTGTTGAAAAAATATATATATATCGTTTTATTTCTTATTCTATATTTTAAAACAAAAATATCGGAAGTGTTCGAGTCTGGATTTATCTGGATTGAGCCAATTCATGGAGACCATTAGTATCGAGAAGAATATTATTACTTTGATTGCTTGAGACTTCATTCCAAGACTCTAACAAAAGAATATATAAAGGTCTCAATTGTTAAAATGTATTATTCAGAAATTTGATAGTTACAAGCATAAATAAATAATAAATTACCTTGATGCGGCTTTCACTTTGGGAAGAGTCTATCGTACAATTTTGTTTCTGCTCCAAAATTAGTTTAGTTTTAAGACACTCGAGAAATTATTCTATTTCCTCATGTCCTCATGCTGAACGTTACATTTTGCTCTGGAATGGTTGTCGTTGTTGGTGCTGATGATTAAACGGAGGAGTTGAAGCAGATTGATTATCTTTTTCGTGTGATATACTAACATTGAAATCTGATTTTACTAACACTTGTAGAATCTAAATATTTGATATATTGAAATCAATCCGAAATATCATTTTGACTGAATATAAGAACAAATGTGCATACCTGTATCAGTTGTGATTGATATTAATTTCGAAGTAAATATTCGACTGCATTAGAGTGGATTTCTCGTTTTTTGTAGAAGTAATTTCATCTCGTCAAGTTCATCTAATTTTTGCTGTTCTAGTCTAACACACTCTTTGATTTCTTCATATAGGATCCCAACTTTTTTCAATAATAAATTTGCACCATCCAGGACTAGTATTTGGTATCGTAGGTCGTACTCCTTTATAGTTGCAAGATATTCAATGTTGGTAAATCTTTCAAAAGGAATCAATTCGAATATATTTAGATATTCATAATTTTGTTGCGTTCTTTTATTAAATTGTCGATATGTTTATCTTCGCTAGACAATTCATCGTTATAAATTCGTTTGTGATATTTGAAATAGTCATCGCAACCCCAATTGTATCGACAACGAGTACATTCACTACAATCATGAGTGTTGTGAACTAAACACTCATCGCAGTATTTGTTCTTTTGACAACGCTGATATTCATTACAATTATGAGTATTTGATTCCATCCTCGAGTTCAGTGGATAAAATAGATGAATAGGGTGGGTTGAAACGCTTGATGCACCTGCAAATTGGGACATTCTAACGATTGCAGTGATTGAAAGGTTGTGTACGTCACGATTGCAATGTCGTAAGCTGTTAAAGCATGATTTGAGCTACTTGAATTACTTGTATATGTCTGAAATAATCGGGTTTACCCGACATTCCAACATCCCGACACCCAACATCCCGAAATTCCAACCTCCCAACAACCCAACATCCCGAAATCTAACGTCCGACAACCCAACTTCCGACAAAGCCAACTTCCCGACAACCCAACTTCCAGACAAAAGCCAATAATTGATAGAGAGGGAAGAATTATAAATGTTATTAATGATCGAGCAAATCGTTCAGTGTTAGATTTTCTTCGTGGAATTGTGCACAATCTTTCTTTGTGTTGCTTTTATTCTTTATATAAGCTTTACGTTCAATTTCCTTGACTTTTTATTATATGTAATTAAAATTTACGTTCAATTCCCTTTTATGATAAATCAGTTAGTTATTAACGAATTAAAAATAAAGTTGCGCAATTACCAAGAATTATCGCGTTAATGTTTAAATGTTAATAAATGCTAGTTGTCGATCCCTATAATGGACTAGTTTGTTGGGAAGTTGGGTTGTCGGGATGTTGGTTTCGGGATGTTGGGTTGTCGGGATGTTGGAACTTCGGGAAGTTGGGTGTCGGCGGCCACACAGTCGTACAGATGAGACACGTAAGTTAAAATGCATGCGCTCTTATGTGACGGAACACTATCTTCACAAAAAAATAACGCGATTAAATAATTATTACGCACACCATAAAAAACTTATTGACGCTAGGTTAAAATTCGGGGGAGTGGAAACAATAGAATTATTATGCAATATGTAATTGAATTCTTGTATCATGACAAATTCCATCATCTAGATGAGAGGAAAAGAAGAAAAAGAAAATGATTCGCAGAAGAAAGTGAGTTAGAGCAATAAATTATATAATATTGATATGTATTTCTATATCGATATATATTTAATACAATATAAATTATAATGTTAATAGCGCTAATTGTGCTAATTTTAGAAAACACTAAAAAAGTAAGTGGTGATGCTTTTACGATATCTATAATACATTAAGCTATAATAAGTGATGAAATTTAAAAAAATTATTTACATGTGTGATAGCATTTAATATGATTTTAATCATATTTGGAATTATTAGAAATTGCAAATTCCGAATAATATTTTGAAGCTTCTTTTTCATTTTTATGTACCCCAATACCAGACTCATAGCATAAACCAAGATTGTATAGTCCTTGAGGATACCCTTTCTTTGCTGATTTCTGATACCATTCAAATGCCTTTTTCTTATCCTTTTCAACACCTATACCTGTTTCGTAACAAAAACCGAGATTACACTGACTGCGAGCATTTCCGCACTCTGCTGATTTTGAATACCATTCAAATGCTTTTTTCTCATCTTTTTGTGTCCCAATTCCATTTTCATAAAGATAGCCGAGATTACATTGTCCTCGCGCGTTTCCACCTTCAGCAGACTTCAAGTACCATTCAAATGCTTTTACGCTATCTTTCTGTACTCCAACTCCACGCTCAAAGCACATTCCTAGACAATACTGTGCCGAAGCATTACCTTTTTGTGCAGATTTTAAATATAATCCATATGCTTTTTGTTCATCTTTCGCTGTTCCTATTCCATTTTTATAACAGAAGCCAAGATTACATTGTCCTCGAGCGTATCCTCTTTCAGCAGATTTAAGATACCATTCAAAAGCTTTTCTTCCATTTATTTGTGTTCCTATCCCTTCTTCATAGCAGACGCCAAGTTTATATTGTCCTTTGACGGATCCTGCTTTGGCCGATTTAGAGTAGTATTCAAAAGCTTTGGACACATCTTTTTTTGTCCCAATGCCCTTCAGGTAACATGAACCAAGTTGTGATTGTGCATGAACATTTCCATTATTCGCGGATTTCAGATACCAATCAAATGCCTTTGTTTCATCTTTTATGGTGCCAATTTCAAACTGATAACAATACCCACAAAAGTATTGTGCCAAGGCATCTTCATCGTTAGAAGATTTTTCATACATCTTCAATGCTGAATGAAAATTTTGTTGAATTATAGATCCGGTATGGTAAAGAAAGCCTAATAATGTTATAAGTTGCGTATTTTGCTGAGAATTTAACAAGCATTTAATGTCAAATTGCTTGGGATTTTTTTCGCGATAGTATGATTGTAGCGTATTTCCTATTTGAGGAATATCTTCACCGGCATCGAGTTGTTTATGGAATAAAGCTAATAGTTCATTTAAAAATTCTTTTTCTGAATTATTTTTTAAAATTACTTTAGAACTTTCTGGAGTCGAATCATTACTTGGGGATGGCAATTCTTCCAATGGATCTGTCGATATCCATTCTATTTCATCAAGATCTTGGATTACATTTTTTATATTCGGTCGTTTTTCAGGTGTATTCTCCCAACAATTCTGATAAAGCTCCACATATTTAATTGGAGTTCCGAAAATTGTTTTTTCTTTCTCGGCCTCATCGTTAAGAGCATATCCAAATTTATTAGTTGGAATACGACCACTCGAGATGACCCAGAAAAGAACTCCAAGACTGAAAATATCCGATTTCTCATCCCTTCGAAAGTCATTATTGATTATAAATGCTGGATCCACATAGCATAATACGCCATAAATCGTCTTTGAATTAGTCTTATCTTTGGAAAGTTTCGAATACCCTAAATCTGCAATTTTAATTTTTCCATTATGCACCAGCACATTAGTATGATTCTAGTTTATGACAAAAAAAATGTTATGTTAGTAATAATTCATAAATAGATATTTATCGCTATAAAAAACTAAACTATGCATATACAACAGAGGCGTACACGTTTAACAGTTTTCGCCGTTATAGTGTTAAAACATGTACTTTCGAAAGTCATAAGAGCTTACCAAATCTCGGTGGATTATACCTTCATCATGTATGCACTTTAAACCTCTTGCAAGTTGCCCGGCTAGCTTCAACTTATCATCCCCACTCAACGTAGAAAATCTAGTCTTCAAATAAGTTTCAAGGGTTCCATTATTAGCATATTTCAAGACGAGCAAATATTTACGAGAAAATGGATCTAAGCGTTTTTAAGAAATATTTAATACATATTTTAATAGTGTGTTACCATTATGTCAACTGCAGTATATCATACTATTACCTTTGGTGATGCCATAGAAACGAACGATATTTGGATGGTAATTAAGTTTAATTAAAATTTTCAACTGAATGAATAAATACGAGAAATAATTAGAGAATAATTCAATAGCCTATAACATGTTTTTTTAATAAAACTACCTCTTTACTGAATTGTTCGTAAAACTCCTTTTCGTGTTTGTCCTTTGGATGAAGACTTTTTAAAGCCACCTTAATGCCGTCTTTCCAATCAGCTTTTGTTACCTTACCAAAGGCACCTTCTCCGATTTTTTTTTTATTAGAAAGTTCGCAAAACTCGATAATTTTTATTGAATGTTGTTTAATTATAGATTTTATCCATTCATTTCCGTTAAAAGTTAACGAAAATAAAGATGACATTTTACATGTGTCGCCGCCATCGCTATACTGAGAAGTTATATAAAGAAAGCTGAACACAAAGTTTACACATGTAACGGTGATAAAAAATAAACGTAAAGCAAATCGTAGCGGCACATGTAAAATACAGTGATGTTATACAAATACATGTGCATACATGTTATTGTCACATGACATGCTTGACCAACTCGTGTTAAGAAATTAATAATTTTGAATTCATTTTATTAGTAATAATTAAAAAGTGTGTTCTAAAATTTCAAATTAGTTTGAATTTGATTTATTTCTAATTATTATTTATTCAGAAATTAGATTTGAAATTTTAGTTATAATATCTCTCAATCTATAAGATAGTAAATTTGCTTATATTTTAAATAATTCAATAATTTTATTCTAATAATGAACTTTTTATTATTAAAATAAAATTTTTAATTAGTAAAAATTTAATTCTAACTCTAACTCCAATTCAATGAAATATATATTTTGAATTAAAATTGTTATAATAATATTTTAAAAATATAAAAAAGTTCATGGATAAATTTATCGGCCAAGTACTACAAAATAAGAGATAACTTTTATTATAATATTATAATATTATAATATAAAGTTTTATATAACATTATTTTGTTCGATAAGTATATAACTTTTCTAAATATTTTTATTTTTTTTTTTCATAAAATTTCAGGTATAACATATTTAAAGAAACTTCTTTATAAATAAAAATCTATTTAAATAGATAAAAAATTTTAAATTGGAATTCTAAATAAAATTTAATTATTTAAAGGAATGAAGCTTATTTTAAAGTATTTGAAAAATAATTATTATTATATTTAATAATTATTAAGACGAATCTGATCTAAACTGATTTATATCAATATTCAAATTATAAATTGATAAATAAAACAGTAAATAGTTAAATAAAGACTCTTAATAATAATATATAAACTCACCAGACAAAAGTATCAAATTAAATGTTGGTATTTTATGAAATGATAAAGATATTGATGTCTTTATCATACAATAAAATGAGAACATACTAATATATATTGCATGAATTTTATATTATTCGAATCAGAAAATCATAAATTTTTTATTGGTAACCTTAATATTGCGTTGGATTGCCTTTAACTTTTAATTACAGCCTGAACTCTTCATGCCATTCTTTCCACTAATTTTTCTAAATAACTAGTATCTATGTTTACCCATTCTTCCTTCAAAGCCATGAACAATTCTTACTTATTTTTGGGATGGGGCTGTCTTTTGCGAATTGCTCTTTCTAAATAATCCCAAACATGCTCAATTGGATTAAGGTCTGGGCTCTGAGCAGGCCATGGAAGTGAAGCAATTAATTTTCTTCTTTCCACTGATGCACCAGTCTTCATCCTGGAAAGTATATAAATTCAGTCCCAATTTATTCAAGAATGGCAGGAGACTGTTTCTAAATAGTTCTATATAGCCAGCACCATTTATTTTTCCTTCAATTGTGACTAAAGGTCCAGGCCTATTATTAACAAAACAGTCCCATATCATAACACCTCCTCCTCCATATTTAATAGTTGAAATAAGGCAATCAACAGCATATTTTTCTTTTAGCCAATGCCAGACTGTTTTGTGAGCATTATTTTGAAATAGACAGAAACGAGATTCATCACTCCAAATGATTGTTTTAAATTCAGCAATCCAATTTTATCTTTCTTTACACCATTCAAAGTGTTTTTTCTGATTTGTTTCAGAAATAAAAGGTTTTCTTATTTCAACAAGGCTGT
>CAJVPS010000820.1:0-19521 GCA_910591765.1 Ambispora leptoticha | reverse complement strand
TAGTAATTACTTCTATCAAACTTAATTATTCTTCTTGATCACTTCTTGACTCTCTATATATAGTATTTTCTTTATTATACTAATTACAAATTATTTCTAACATGATATTTCACTTAATTTACTCAAGAACAAGTAAAATTATTAAAGAATAATCACAAAAAATATTAAATACATGATAATAAAGAATTTAAATTAGTGAAATATTAAGTTATTTAAAGATAAAATAAGAAAAGAAAAAAAATTAATAATAATTAATTAGAAAATTATTAATTTAATAAAACTATAAATTAAGTGCGATACATATGGCTAATTTAATAAAATAATAAAGTTAAATATAGATAATAATATAAATTAAAAATAGAGTTAATTATAAATAAGATAATTAATATAAATTACTTATTTATCCAATTTAGTAGTGATTAGCAATTACTGCATCATGTGATGCAACTGTACTATATGCTATGTCACATCTACTACGTCATATGAATAGATAATTAGTTATAATATATATTCTTAAAAGAAAAGATAAATAATAAAAATAAATTAAATTCATTGTTAAATCATTTCTAAAGTATTTCTAAATTATTATTAAATTATTTATGAATTATTATTAATTTTAGAACTAATTATTTATTTATAATCTTAAAAGTATTGTTAAAATATTGCAGAAATATTGCAAAAATATTATTAAATCATGATTAAATCCATAACTTATATACTAATTAAATTATTTGAAATTATATATCTTTTAAAGATCAATTAATTAATTGAAAATTCTAAGTTTAAAAAATTATAAAATTAAAGAAATTTATATTACTACAGTAATTTAGTCCTTCTAAATAAGATTGAGCTCTAGTAAGATTATTAAATTCTTTTCAAAATTTTTTTTGATTTCTTCATTTCTTATATATACAAGATTATTATAAGTAATTTATTGAAAGTTATATATTTTTTCAAGTTTATATTTTACTAATAACTAATAAATTTATTTTTCAAGAAGAAAATATCTTCTGATCAAAGTTACTTTTTTTGATTAAGCTAGTTTTCTTTGTAGTTTTATTAATTTTTGAGAGTACTATCTAGGTATTTTTTTGAGTAATTATCCAAAGTAATAATATCTAATAAATTATGATTTATTAGATTAATTATTACAATTTTTAAATAAATTATTAAAAATTATCTGAACTCTTATCTTTCAGTTTTAATTAGATTAAAATTGATAATTAATATTGGTTATAATTATTATTCTCAAAATTTCTGTGTTGATAATATCTATAAATCATTTTATTCTGTTACTTTTCTATAGATTATTTATTGATATTAATATTTCTTCTACTATTAGTTCTGGTTCTGATGATATTTTCAAAGTTGTACTGATATTGAAATATCTTTCAATAATAAGATTATAGACTACTTTTTGACTACTATTATCAAGTATTAACTAATCTTTTTAAATTTATAAAGTTCTATTAAATTTATTATCTTTCAAGTATTAATAAAGAATTAGAATATTTTGAATAAAATCAAAATTATTAAAAAGAGTATTCATCTTTAAAGAGTTAAATACTAATAAGAAATTAAACTAATTTATAAGGATATTAAAATAGTTAAAAGTGATAAAAATTTAAAAAAAATATTAAAATAAAAGCCCTATATTTATAAAACAAAATTTTTAATAAGTGATCAGTATATATATATGTATATACTACTAAATAAGATTTATATAAAATTAAAAAATAAATAAATAAATATCATGAAATTAAAAATCTATTCTTTATTTTCTTCTTCTGTTATTAGTATTTCTATGTATTCAATAATTATTCTTGACTCAAAGTATTTATTTATACTGTAATAAGACTTCAATTAAGTATCATTAAAAGTTTTGTATAATAGTTAATTATATTAGTTTTACAATTTATAAGTTTTATTATCAAGAGTTTCATGAATGTAGAACTATTTTGTATTTTATTATGACTAAACTTTATTTTTGTGAGTAATATATTGCTTCATATTATATATTAGAACTTTATTACTAATTTCAAATTGTATGATTTTTTATAATTTTGAGTTATATTTTTCTTTTATTTATTATTGCTGTTTCATAATTTAATTTTGTATTGTATTAATATTATCTGATAAGTGATAGATTAAAGAGAATATTTAATCTAAGATTTTGTCTTCTTTATTTTCATTTTTTATTATTAGTAATAGATATTTTAAATTAATAAGTAATCAGATATCTCTTTTATAGGTTAAGAAGAAAAATTCATATTTGATAGTATTATTTTGAAGTGTTTTATATATAAATAATACTAATGATATATATATATTTCATTATTTATCTAATGTAATATAATACTTTTGGAGTATTTTACATAAAGTTCTATTAAATTATTCTATTATTTCATTAGTCTGTAAGTAATATGATAATGAAAACTTATGTTTAATTTCAAATTAAATAATGAGTTCTTTAATTACTTAAGCTGTGAATTCAATTTCTTGATCAAACTGTAATTCTTTAGGATATTTATATCTACAAATTATTTTTTCAAAAATAAATTTGACAATTGTATTAGCTTCTTTGTTTAGAATTACTTTCCTTTGGATTATTTTGTAAGTAAATTTATTATTATAGTAATATATCAATTTCTTTTCTTGATTACTTTACAAGAGCTAACAAGATTAATTATAATTCTATTAAAGAACTATCTAACTTTAATAGGATATAGAGATTGTTTTATTATTCATCTATCAGTTCTTTGACAAGTTTTACAAGATCTAATAAAGTTTTTTATATTTGTTTCCATTCCATTTCACCAATATCTAATAACTATTTGTTAATAAGTTCTATCAAATCCAAAGTGTCCAGTAAGTAAATCTAAATATATACTAGTCATTACTACTTTAATTTTATTTTCTTTCAATACTTGAAGTGATGTAATAGATTCTCTTCTTCTATTTTTTTTATAAGTACTTTATTAATTATTAAAAAGTATTTTAATTACTGATGAATTTTCTTTTATTATTCTTTAATATATTCTATAAAATATTTTTCATTTTTCAGATATCTTATTAAGTTATAATATATAGTTAAATCCATTATGTTGAGTTAATCAGATTTAAATAATTTGTTTAATTAGTTATTTAGTAAAAGTTATTTTAATTAGTTAATTATTTAAGTGAGTTTGATATTCTACTCTTGCAAATATATTCTAGAGAATATATCTGTATTTTAATTAGTTTTTTCAGCTCTGTAAGTAATAATAAAGTTATATTTTATCATAGTTATTATTCATCTTAAGATTCAGGATTCAGAATTAACTTATTTAATAAATAGTTATCAAAGTACATTGTGATCAGTAATAATTTCAAAAAAAGATTCAAAAAGATAATGTTAAAATTATCTAATAGTCCAGATTATAGCTAGAACTTCTTTTTTAATAATATTATAATTTTTTTTTGCTAATTTAAGTAAAATACTTGCATAGGTTACTACTTATTCTCTTTTTTTATCATCTTTTTAAGATAATACTGCATTAAGTCTAGAGTCAGAGATGTTAGTATATAAATAGAATTTTATAAAATCAGAATAGATTAGAATTGGAGCAGAAATAAGTTTTTTTTTAAAATTTGAAATGCATTCTCTTGATTTACAGTTCAAATAAAAATGATATTATTCTTTAAAAGTTTAAATAATAGTACTATAATCTGTAAGAATTTTTTAATAAATTTTCTATAATATTCAGCTAGTCCTAAGAATAATCTAAACTTTTTGATATTTATTGGTATAGAAAACTCTTGAATTCATTAAATAGTTAAGAAGTTAGGTAAAATTCCATCTTGAGTAATGATGTGTTCTAGGAAGAGTAAGTTAGCTTGAGTAAAGTTGTATTTTTCTAAATTGAGTTTTAATTCAGTTTCTCTAATTTATTGAAAAACTTTTTATAGATATTTTAGATATTCTTCTCAAGTTTTTAAGTATATATTTATATTATTAATATAGATTATGATGAATTTCTAATTATAATCTTCAAGTATGCTATCCATAATTTATTAAAAAGTTATTGATGCATTACAAAGTTTAAAAGATATAACTTTGAATTTGTATAATTCTTTTCTTAAAATAAATACTATTTTTTTAATATTGAATGATTCTATTTTGATTTACTAGTAATCAGAAGTAAGATTCATAAATGAAAATTATTTTGTATTTTCAAGATTATCTATTATCTCATCAATTTATGATAAAAAGTAAGTATCTTTCTTGATGAGTGTATTAAGTTTTCTGTAATCAATACAAAACTGTTTCTTACTACTTTTCTTTACTACTACTATAATAGGCAAAGCCCAGAGATTATTAGATTTTTGAATAATATCTGCATCTAATATTTATTGAATCTCATTATAAATAAATTCTTAATCAGATATAGTTACTCTGTAAGTTTTTTATCAGACAGGCTTTTCATTTCTAGTATCAATTAAATATTAAATTATATTAGTTTATTCAAGTTCATTAAGATCTGATACAAAAATATTTTTATATATTTTTAATAAATTATATAAGATATCTTATTATCCAAGTGTTAACTTTTTTTATTTAACTATTTTTTTAATTTCTTCTTTATCTTGGAAGTATGCTTTCATTTTATTCTTTTTAGTTGATCCAAATTCTTGAGTTCTATGAGATGATTCTCTTAATTTCTCTTTGATTTTTACAGATATCATTTCTTTAATTAGGACAAGTTGTAAAAAGATTGCTTGAATAATTTATTTATTAGATTGGATTTTATAAGATTCATTAGAATTATTGTATAAAAGAACTCTAATATTTTTAATATATTTAGTATCAATAGTTTCTTCTTTAACTTTATTCCTTTCTTGATCAGTAATAATTAAGATATTAATTGATAAATAGTTCTTATAGGAATTTTAATTGCCAAATAAAGATTAATCATAATTATTTGATGAGATTAAATCAGAATTACTTCTTCTTCAGAATATCTAAGATCAAAACCTACATTATATTCATAAGCTTATTCCAGTATTTTTCCTTTATTATCATTATTATAAATTTTGATCATTAAATTTGCTGATTGTTCTTCAAGTTTTTCTTCTTTCTCTTCTTTATCTTTATAATTTTCAGATATTGTATAATATTTATTTAGAATTTTTTCAATTGAGTCATAATCATTATCTTCAGCTTTTTCTTTCTTTTCTAAATCTGAATATTTTTCTTCTAGTGACTCTTCAATCTATTCTGATTATATATAATCTTCATAAGTATTTGAATCACAAGAAATCAAATATTCATTATAAAGTTTCACATTAATATATTCTAATTGAACAAGTTATTTTCTTTCAAAGAGAGATAGTTATTGATAAATAGCTAGAAAGATTTCTTGAGCTAATACTTTTTCAGAACTATTATAGGTAATATACTGCATCTCTTCTTTTTTATCATACTTAATAATATATCAGGCAAGTATTACTTTTTTAATTTTATTACATTATTGATATATATTCATTAAATTATCATTACTTCTTAATTTTCTGATAGTACTATTATTTTTTTACTAATTATCATAATTAAATGCATACACATATTGCTCAGTATAATTATAAAAATATTTGACTTCATTATATCTCCAGGTTATTTCAAGAAAATATTTAGCTTCATCTTGAAGTTCATAATAATTATAGGCAGGTAAGTTGAGTTATTATTAAATAAAGCAATTAGTATAATATTACTTTTCAGATTTATTTCTATCTCTAGTTTTTAAAATAGTTTTACTATCCATAAAGTATTTACAGTATGAATATTTAACAATTCTTTCTTCTAGCTTTAATTTTCATAGAGTTTTACTTCTAGAAAAGAATCTTTCTTCAGTAATAGATATTTTTTCTAATTTTCAAGTATATTTTACTTTTAATCACCAGTTTTTAGTTTTATTTTAAGGTAAAATTATTAATAGATTATTTGGAGTATTCATTTTAATATTAATCCAGATGACTAAATCATTAAAATATTAAGAGTATTCATGTTTGAAAGTTTGTAGTTTGTGATGACACCAATATTCAGCTACAGATCCTCTCCAGTTAAAAGTCTATTAAGAATTTTGATAGTGAGTTTGCTAAAATCTTCTTTCTAATTTTAAGTATTCTTCCTAAGTAAAAGTGGTATTCTTGACTTGTATTTTTTTTTCAAAGATTTTAATATTTCTAACTTTAGGAATTGAGTTTATGATCATATAGAAAACTTTTTCAAAGTCTATATTATTAAATCATTTAGATAAAGTATAAATCTGAATTCAGGATTTGTCAGATATTCACCATAGAAAATTACAATCTTCTAGATTTTGATCTTTAATTTTGAATTTATCATCAAAAGTTTTACTTGAGAATATTTCAGAGTCATTATTATTATCTTCAGATTATGTATTTTATTATTCATGGATAAATTTAATTAACATTCTTCCTTTTTCTCTATTCTAGTTAAAGATCATTATGTTTTTTTTGAGATTAATTTTAGCATTGATCTTATTTAATTAGTCTATTCCTACTATAAAACTGTAGATTCAGATTTCAGTAACATCTATTTTTGCTGAAATTATGATTTCATCAATAATAATAGGAAAGTTATCAATTGCTTCTAATAATTATTTGAAATATTCATTAATATTAGACATGAAGATATTGAATATTTGTTGAATTTTTATTTCAAGTTATTTGAGAAATTTATGACTGATGACATATCCAGATGTTTTAATATCTATAATTAAATCTATAGAAGTCTTTCTAACTTTGGCTTCACATCAGACTAAGATAGTTTTGATCTTCTGGATAAATATTATTTTTTGTTTGAGCTTCTTCTGTGATTTCTTTCTTATTCTTTTTGATATTTGGATTCTTTATTCAGATGAGATCTTGATAAGCTATGTAATAGTAATATTAGCTTTCTGAGAGGCTAAATCTTTGAGTATATCATAGATTTTTGCTTTCTTTACTAAAATTAGAAGGTGAATTCTTCCTTTCTTTTATTTTTTTTCTCCAAGTTAGTCTTATTTTCTTCAGATACTTCTGATAAAGATTGGATAATTTTATTTTCTTTTTTATTTTCTTCTTCTTCTTTGATAACTCTAGCTCATTTTCTTTTTCTAGCTAAATAATTATAAATTATCAGTAATAAGAAACTAGATTGAATAGATGAATCACTAGATAGATCATTATCAAATGCTTGTAAAGTAGCTATTAAATTCTAAATTTAGGTGAGAAGAGAAGTAGTATTTATATTTGAGAATTATTGGATTGCTGATTATTATTTTAGGAGTTCTAATTTTATTGATTATTATTATTACCATTATTATTTTGATTTTGATTATTCCAATTTTGTGAGATATTTAAATTATTAGATTACTAATTTATAAGTTAAAAGTTATTTAAATATACTCTACTAACATATTCTTTTCCTTTACAACTGTAATAGATAATGATAAATCTGTTATTTAGCTAATTTTGTTATTAATTATTATTATTATTCTAATTATTATACCTTCTGCCAGATTCTGTATAATCTAATTTACTGATCAGATCTTATAAGATCTTAGCTAGAGCACTCTATTTAGCAGCTGATTAAGCTTGAATCTGATGATAGATTTGTTCAAGAGGATCTAAATTAGCTTTCTTCATATTTTTGACAATTTCAATAATACTTTTTATGATATCTTTAGTATTTAAGTTAATCTATTTTCAAATTTCAGGCTTGAGTTCTTTCTTGAAAATTCAAATTTTATATTTTTCTGAATAGGCTTGTTCTGAATCTACTTTGCTTTTAAGTTCTATAAATTGATTGATATATTCTTTTACTATTCTAGAGATTTTAATCCATCTTGTTATTATTATATCTTATGAGGTGAATAGAATTTAAAAATAAATTAGTGAGTAAAGTCATATTTATTATGATCATTATTTTTCTAATTATTTAATTTGAGATTATTACTTATAACTTGTTAGTTAAATTAGATAGCAGCTAGTTCCTCTAGATATTCTCTTACTATCTCAATCTTTCTGTTATTAGTAATTTTATTAGCTTTTGTGACTACTTCAAAATTATGTAATCATTCAATTAAATCCTGATTATTACTCTTAAATTTATGAATTAGAATAAGAATCTTTTCCATTCTTTGTATCTTTATAAATCAAGTTAATACTTTAAGAACTTGAATGAGACTATCCATTCTATCTGATATAATTATTTCTTTCTTTGACTGAGATTTTTGAGATTAAATTTATTCAATTGTGACTGTTAATTCTTCAAAATCTTCCGAATCATTACTTTTATATTCTAATTCTATTGGCTGATTGATTAAGAGAGTTTCAAAATTATCTATCTCTTCAAGAACAAGAAGAATATTATTAATTAGATAAGTCTGTTATTTAACTGTAATTTTATTTTCAAATATAAAAATGTTGAGTAACTTGATAATTTTTCTTTATAGTTGATTTGATGTAAAATTTTATTGTATAATATTATTAAAAAGTTTCTGTAAGAGTTTGTTATAAGAGATTACATGATAATCTTGAGTTTAGATAAGAAAATTTACAAATCTTCTATCTGAATTTTTGTTTGCAGAAAAATAGTAAGAGCAATAATTGTATAGTTTAATATGAAGTAAGAATTCCCAAGAATTATTTCTGTTGTATTTACTAAGATATAGATTAATTAGGAGTCTAATAAAAGAGTAATATATACTCATAAACTATATGATTATTTAGATAACTAATATTCTAAGAGTAGCTAATTCTTAAAAATATAAAATGAATAATAAATAAAAATAATAAAAATAAGTTGAAAGAGATCTCTAAATGAGTAAGATTCACAAAGAATGTATCAAATATTATAAACTATACTTTGGAAGATAGATTTTACCATGAATATAGTTTATAATAAGTTTTGAAAATGAAAACTGAATTATTTATAAAGATTAAGGAGATAATAGTTATTCTAAAGATTTTCTAGTGCCAATACTTACAAGTATTATATTAATATAAGACAAAAATAAAATAAAACAAAAATATAAAAATGAAGTTGTGATTATGAATATTAAACTAAAGGTAGATATCAAAAACTAAAGTAACAAAAACTTATAATTAAGATAACAAATACTAATATTAATACAATAAATATAAAAATTAAAGCAATAAATATTAAACAAAGCTTTTATATGTGAAAAAGCTTACAAGAATCTTCTAAATTAAATAAATATACTTGGCTTATTTTAAGTAAAAGACATTTATTATCTAAGTTTTTCAGGTAAGAAAAACTTGTAAATAATCAAAATATAATCTATTATAATAAAAAAGATAAATAAAAGTAAGATATTAAGACAAAAATCAAAATAAAATTACAAGATAAGTATAACTCAAGTATTTTTAAAAGACAATTGAATTATTGCTATTTAAGTATATTTATTTTAGATCTTAGTGCAAAGATATTTATATATCTTTAAGATTTTATAAGTTTTTATCTAAACTTATTTGCTACTCTAGATTACAATTACAAACTTTGAAATAAAAGATTAATAAATAAATAAGTAAAATAAAGAGATAAGATTAAAGATAGTTCCTCAACTAGTTACAGCTTGTGACAGCCAATTAGAAAATTGTGACAGAGTTGTGACAGTTAATTAGAGAATTGTGACAGAGTTATAACTAGTTGTAGCTTCCATCACTAGATAAGATATATGTAGTAAGTTATAAGATAATACAAATAATAAAATGAAATGAAAAAATAAGATATATATTATTGAAAGAAAAAATAAATAATAAAAATAAATTAAATTTGTTGCTAAATTATTTCTAAAGTATTTCTAAATTGTTATTGAACTATTTATAAACTATTATTAATTTTGAGACTAATTATTCATTTATAATCTTGAAGTATTACTAAAATATTACAAAAATATTGCAAAAATATTATCGAATCATGATTAAATCTATAACTGATATACTAATTATATTATTCAAAATTATATATCTTTTAAAGATTAATTGATTGATCAAAAATTTCAAGTTTGAAAAATTATAAAATTAAAGAAATTTATGTTACTATAGTAATATTATATATATCTTACTTTATAGATAGCTTATAGTTTTAATTTTTAATAATATAATACTATAATAAATAGCTTATCTTTCTTATTAATATTACTTATAAATACTACTTGTAAATATTAGAATTAACAAATTAATAGAATAAATTAAAAGTATTATTTTAAAATTAGAAAAATTAGCAACTTTTAATCAGTTTAATAATTATTTTAATAATAAAAATAATTTTATTAAATATAATAATTGTGAAAGATTTAATTATATTGCAAGTAAATGCAGAAGTAGAAAAAATAATAATTATAATAGTAATAATAACTTTAATAATAATAATAATTTCAATAATAATTTTAATAATAATAACTTTAATAATAATAATTCAAGAAATTTTATTATCTATTATAATTATAAAGATGCTAATTATATTATTAATAAATATACTAGTCAAAGAAAGAATAATAATAACTACAATAATAATAATAGAAGAAATAATAATAATAATAATAATAATAATAATAATAATAATAATAATAAATAGAATGCTTACTTAAATATTAAAAAGTATTTAAACTCTTAAATATATCTTTAAAAAATGAAAGTATATTCATAACTAAAAAATCTTTAATTAATAATGATCAACTTAAGAAATTATTATTAAAAAATAAGAAAGAAAATCAATAAAATTAATAAATATTTATAAATACTATATATATAAATAGACTTATTAGTATAGTTACTTAGTAATTTCTGAAGAAGATAAATTAAAAAATTTAAAGATCTAATATAATAAATTTAATTAATATTAATAATAAAAAAAAAGTACTTAAAGAAATAATTAACTTATTAATTACTTTGAAAATAAACTGATCAAAATTAAAGTATTAGTAATTGTGAATAATAATTATAATCTTATATTAGAAAATAATTAAACTTATATTTATAAAGCAGTTATAAGTTAGACTAAAGATTTATTATAATTTGAAAGTTAAAAAAATCAAATTAAAATATCTATTACATATTTAAAAAAGTATTATATAATTAAAAAAGAAAATAATTTATATAATATTGATGAAAAAGTAAAACTTAAAGTTTTTAATAATAATAACAAAGAAAAAATATTAGAATATACTCATGAAATAAATATTCAGAATTAGAAAATCTTGTTATTTTACTATAAGAAACTAAAATAATAGATTTATATATTATAATTAAAATATTAAAAGAAATATTTTGTTAACTTACTTCTAGATTTTTCTTAGCTCACAAAGAAATAAAAGTAAAAGTTAATATTATAGATACTGAATATATTAGAAATATTAAAATATTAATTTATAATAATTCTAGTCAATCATATACTATATAACCTGATAAGAAAATAGTTCAAGTAATATTCTTATCACTAATAAAAATTACAAGAATTCAGTTAGTATTAACTCATAAAAAACTTAGTAATTCAGAAAGAGATTAATAAGATTTTGATTTAATTGATAAACTCAAAAAAAAGAAATCTTTAATAAAAGAAAAAAATAAATATAAATATAAAGAAGATAATAATATTGATTAGCTGCTTCTAAATATTTAAGAAAGTCTAGATAAATAAATAATAGCTTTAAATTTATAAATAAAAGAATATTATATTCAACTTGACAAAGAAAATTCTTTTACTTAATATTTGAAGAATTAAAGAAGAATGAAGTTATTAGTCTAGATAAATATTTCCATATCAACAATCACTTATCAACTAAGTTTTATAAGTATAATGAAAATGATTAGTATTATGAATAGATAAAAATAATATTAAAACTGCTTTATTAAAATAATAAAAAAAAATTCTAATGAAATAGATCTAATATTAGAATAAAGACAATAACTAAAAGAATTATTAGATGAATATATTTTTTTGATAAAAAATCTGAAAAATCTATAATTATTTAATATGAAATTAATATAAAAATTAAAGAGCTAATAGTTCTGAAACTATATTATAAATATTTACCTATTAAAAAAAAATTCATAAAAAAAAATTGAGAGAATATTTCAATAAAATATTATCTTACTATTAGATAGCTTATGATTTGTATTTGTAATAGTAATTAAGAAAAAGAATGGCAAATATAGATTTTGTGTAGATTATTACTAATTAAATAAAGTTACAAAAAGAAATTAATTTTCTTTATCTAGAATTAATAACTTACTTGATATATTTGATAAAGCAAAATATTTTTTAACACTTTATTTAGTCTCTGAATATTGATAAATAGAAGTAAAATCAGAAGATAGAAAGAAAATAGTCTTTATCATCACTAATAATCTATATGAATTTAATATTATATCCTTTAGATTAAATAATATATTAACTACTTTTTAATACTTAATGAATAAAATATTCAAGCTATATCTTGAAAAATTTATAGTTATCTATCTTGATGATATTAATATCTTCTCAGATACTTTTGAAAAGTATTTTAACATCTAAAACAAGTATTTAACAAGCTTAAAGAAAGTGATCTAAAACTTTAATTAAGTAAATATCAATTTGATAAAATAATACTCATCTTTTTAGGATATATTATTAGTAAAAATAGTTTGAAACTTGATCTAGCTAAAATATTAGCTATAAAATAGTTTTTTAGGCTAATAAATCTAATTATTTTGAGAGAATTTCTTGATTTAGCTTCATATTATAAATACTTTATAAGAAACTTTATAAAGATAACAATATCTTTGAATTAACTAATAAGAAAAGATCAATCTTTTGAATAGTCTATTAAATATCAAGAAGTATTTGAAAAATTAGAAAATAGATTGATTACTGTATCTATATTAATCTATTCAGTCTTTAAGAAATCTTTCATCTTATATACTGATACTTTTAGCTTTGGATTAGAAGTAGTTTTGATATAAAAAATAAATAATACTGAGAAAAATTATTATGCTATTAAATTAGAATATTTAGCAATATAAATAATATAATTACTTAGATTATACTTATATTCTAATATTTTTTTCACTCTGATAATTGATTATAATGCTTTGAAGAGTTTATTTAATAAATCAAAAATTTCTAGAAGACTTATATACTAAATTTTGACTTTAGAGAACTATAACTTTAAAATTGAATATTGCAATAGTCAAATTCACTTTAATATAGATCTCTTATCTAAATATTTCCAATCAGAACTAACTTAAATAATAAAAGAAATAGAGAATATATTATAAAAACTACACAATAGCTACTTAATATACTTATATTTGATTATCTAACTTGAATAAAATAGAATTTCTTAAATATTTGTAACTTATCATTTACTTAGATACTCTAGTTATACCAGAAGAAATATCAAAAAAAGATTATTAAAAGTTTAAAAGTAAAGCAAAGTTATACTTAATAAAAAAAAGAATCTTATATAGATATAATAAAAAAGAATCAGAATAATCTCTAAAAATAATTAAAGTTAATGAAATAGAAGAAATATAATATTATTCAATAATTATATAATAATATATACTGAATATTTTGATATTAAAATAACTTATTATAGAATTACTTAAAATTATTATTAGCCTAAAATATATTTTGATATTAAAAATTATATAAAAGTATGTGATATATATTAATATATTAATATAAAGAAAAAATTAGAAGAAATAATATATTATATCCTATAAAAAGTAAAGAATCTTTTGAAAAGATAAGAATAAATCTAATTAGATTACTCATACTAACAAAAGATAATTATAAGTATATAATAGTTACTATAGACTATTATACTAAATAGACAGAAGCAAGACTAATCTTAAATAATTTAGCAGAAGAAATAGTATTATTTTTATATGAAGATATTTTTTATAAACATGATTTTTTAAAAGAAATAATATCAGATAGAGAAATAATCTTTGCTAATGAACTGATAAAAGAATTATTTAAAAAATATCAGATTAAACACTATCTATTAATATTATATTATTCTTAAACTAATAGACTTATAGAAAGATTAAATAAAATATTATATAATATTATTGAAAAATTAATTCAACTACATGAAAAAGAATGAGATATATATATATATCTTCAGTACTATTCACTTACAGAATAATAAAATAAAGTTTAACAAAATTCATATCTTTTTATTTTATTTATGATAAATAAGCTATCACATTTCTAGATCTTAAATTAAGATCAACTAATAATGAAAAAGATATTACTTTAAATAAATTAATTAAAAGAGCTTACACTATTACAAATAGATTAGAATTAGATAAATTTATTATGTAATAAAATATATATCAGGAAATTTTTGGAGATAATTTATATCAATTTTTATTATTAGTTATATATTAATATATATTGGAGTTATCAATGTATATAAAAATAGATATTTGATATATATTAAAGTTATTAATATATATTATTTAATGAAATATATTATTAAATATTATTATTTAATGATATATATCATTAAATATTATTATTTAATGATAAATATCATTAAATATTATTATTTAATAATATAGATTATTAAATATCATTATTTAATGATATAGATCATTAAATATCATTATTTAATGATGTAAATTTGTTAAATATCATTATTTAATAGTATAGATTATTAAATATCATTATTTAATAATATAAATTATTAAATATTATTGTTTAATAGTATAAATTTATTAAATATTATTATTTAATGATATAAATTATTAAATATCATTATTTAATAGTATAGATTATTAAATATTATTATTTAATAGTATAAATTTATTAAATATTATTATTTAATAATGTAAATTTGTTAAATTAACTTATTTTATTAAATATTATTATTTAATAATTTTTATTATTAAATTCAGAATTCTTTAATATTAAAATAAAAATATATTTAATAAATATATTACTTTAAATATAATTCTAATAATTCTTAAGTAATTAATCAATATTTTCATCTTTACTCTCTATAAATAAATTATTTGCTATATGAAAATTATATATTTCTTGTTAAATAGTGTTATTACTTATATTATCATTATCTTTATTATCTTTAAGTTCTAATTTATTTTTTTTTATCAAGCTTTTTATCTTTAATAATACTTATTGAGTCTTTATACATTAAATTTGTATTTTTTTGATATATTTTCTAAAAGAAAATTAATATTAGTCATAAAAGATTATATATAGAATAAAAGTTTACTTTGTATTTATTTATATAGTATTATAATAAAGTTCTACTTATTTTAATTGATAAATGATTTGGCTTGTAATATATATATATAAATTAATGAATAATAATTTTTCATGAAAGAATGAAAAGATAATATAAATAATATAGTTAATATTACTGATACTATCATTTTTAAGTTGAAATAATTTATTATAATATTCAGTCACTTTTAATAATACTTTTTATTTAGAAATTTTCTTGAAATTTTTTTGATTATTAATTAGAGATAAGTTATTTATTTTAAAAATATGAAAAATTGCTTTCTTAAATATCATCATATTGAAATTATATATATTTTTTATTCTTCTTATAATCTAATTAAGATATAAAAATTATTAATAAAATTTAATAAAATTATAATTATGATAATTATCACTAAGTAATATTGTCCAAAAAAAATATTGATCTATTCATATTTTTTGATTTCTTGCAAATAATCAGAATAATTACAATTGAGTCAGAATTCAAGTCTCTTTTTATAATTATTGAATTATAATTATAGTTTAATTAGAAAAAATCTTGAATAAATATTATTATAACTATTCTATAATTATTTAAATTTTAAATTCAATAATATATATAAGAGAATTAAAATAATATATACTTACAACTCATATTTTTTCACTTAAATTTATTTTTTTTATTTTATTTCTTTCTTATTTATATCTTAATTCTTTCTAATTTATTAAATATTATCTTCTAGAACTTAGAAATTACTTTGAGTTATTAATCTTATTTTAATATAATTTTATTATAATATTTTTTATGTTGAGTATACTCATCTATATTATATAATTTAAATAATATTTTTGATAAACTAATTATTCTAGATAAACTAGTAAGAGTAGATGATTTTGATAAACTAAAAGTAATAACAGTCTGTGTGTGATTTATAAAGTTAAAAATTAATATTTAACAATACTTATTAAATAATATTTAATAATGTTAATTAAAGATTATCAGAAATTGGTTTTGATATAGTTAATATTAGATTGAATATATTTTCAGATTGAAAATATGCTATTTTAGTAAAAGAACTACTATCTGAAGAATTAGTTTATTATTATATTTGTTCTTTAGTTATTATTTTAATAAGATTTGAATAAAAAGTATAAATAAGAAAGACAGATTTCATGACAAGTATTTAAATAAGAATTCTTATCTGTTAATTAATAATAGCCTTCTCTTGAAAAATATATAACATGTTAATAATTAGAAAAATATATTATATAGAAATAAATAATCTTATCTATTGATTAATGATAATCTTCTCTTGAAAAATATATAATATATTAATAATTAGAAAAATATGTTATATAGAAATAAATAATCTTATCTATTAATTAGTAATAGTCTTGAAAATATATAATATATCAATAATTAGAAAAATATATTATATAGAAATAAATGATCTTATCTATTAATTAGTGATAGTTTTGAAAAATACATAATATATCAATAATTAAAAAAGTAATAGTTAGAAAGCAAGTTATATAAAAATAAATAATTTTAACTACTTAAAGTATATATATATATTGAAGAATAAAAAGATTAATTGAGTATATCTTATTATATTAATAAATCATAATAAATTCTCACATAAAAATATAAAAAATTAAAAGTAATATTAAAAAAAATATACTTTGAAAAATATCTTTTCAATATATTCATTATTCTTTAATTTTTTAATCCCTTATGCTCTTAAATATTATATTTCTAGTAAATATTCCATTGTAATCCAATCTGAAGAATCTGCTTTATTCTTTTCATTACTTTATTACCTATTTATAAGAAATCTGGATTATGAAAAGATCTTGAAATTGCTTTTAATTATTTATTAGATTTCTTAAATATATTAGAGACTAAAGAAAAAATGATAATAATATCAAAGTATGAAAATATTATAAATTAAAATAATATAATATATTATTATTTAATCTATAGAATTCAAATTACTCTGATAATCTGTAATCAAGAATAATATTTACAAATATAGAAGAAATAGCTAACCTTATAGTTTTATTCTTAATTTTCTTGAAAGATTTTAAAAGAATATTGCTAAATAATATTATTAATAACTATATATATCTATGAGAAGTTAAGTGATCAAATAAAGTTTATTATAACTTTATGGAACTTATAACAAAATATTGATTATCAAATATTTGTGATGATAAAATAATTAAATAGTTTAATATAAGTACTAATATAAAAGAAAGTTCTTTATCTAAAAGTAGCAAAAAGAGTTATGAATTTCTTAATAATACTAGATTTTCATATCTTAATTTTAAAGAAGTTTCTATAATTAATTTTCAAAAAACAAAATATATTTTTTATTACTGACTAATAATTCAAAGTATTAAAACTCTTACTTCAATCTGGAGCTAGTAATAAATTCATTTTATTATATCAAAAAAAAAACTGAAATTAAAAATAGTTAGAAATTACAGATTTATAATAAATAATTCAAGAGTGAGTGATAAAAAGAAATAGAATTGACTATATATTTTGATAACTAATTACTAACAATTATTTTTTATTTTAATATAATAACTTGTAATTAATTAAAAAAATAACAGAATATTTTATATATCTTTTACTTGATAATATTTCTAATTAATAATAAGATAAGTCTTATATGAAGATATTCATTAGCTATTTATTAAAACTAAAGATTAAAGATATATATAGTTCTCATTAAAAGTAATAGAAATTTCAGATTGGGATTTTTAAAATTTTATTATTCTACTATTTCTTGTATAAAGCTTCTAATATATTAAATAGTTTCTCAGAAATGAGTATATAATATGACATTGCATTTTTTTTTCTAAGTTAAACTTAAAAATTTTGTTAGCTAGTATATTAAAATAGAGAAACTGTCACTTGCTTATTATTAGAGTGGTTTTTGAATATTATAAGCAAATAGTATTTATATACTAGTACATTTAGTTAAAATGATAAACATATCAAAAACTACTATATACTGTTATATAATTAAATTAAAAAAAAATGAAAAAATTAATTCTCTTTTTTGTTCTGACAGACCAGTCAAATTATCATCTCAAGAAAAGAAAAGATTAGAAATTTTATTAAAAAAGATTGTAAAATTCCTACTAATTCAATAATTCTCAGGATTACTTCAATCTTTAGCTATTTCAGAATACAAATGGAAATATATTATCATAAACTTTATAATATAACTCCTAATCACCAAGTCTGGATATGATGCTATAGTAATCTTTGTAGATAAACTATCAAAAAGAGCACATTTCATATTAACTATAATAATAGCAACAACACCTGATATTACTAAGATATTCTTTAAAAATATCTTTAAATTGCATAGCTTATTCATAATTATAATATCAAATAGAAATGCAAAATTTATAAGTCACTTCTGGAAGTCCCTTTTTGAATAACTAGACACCAAATTTGCTATATCTATAGCCTTTCATCCACAAATAGATAGTCAAATAGAAAGATTAAATAGAACTTTAGAAGAAATGTTGAGAATATATACTATCTATTAGCAAAATAGATGAGATAAAAACTTAGTAGCTGCAGAATTTGCTTATAATAATAGTAAAAATGCTTTAATAGGTCATATATCTTTTGAATTAGATTGTGAACAGATATCTTGCACACCTATCAATACTCTGTTACAACAAAATAATATTACAGTCTCTCAAGATTTTATGTAATATTGGAATATCATGATAAAGATTGCTAAAAATTTACTATTAGAAGCTCAAGAAAGATAAAGCAAATACACAAATTAATATAGAAGATTTAAAGAATTCAATCTTAGAAATAAAGTTTTTCTCTTTACTTACAATATAGAATCTCCAATTGATAAACAAAGAACAACCAAGAAACTTATATCAAAGTTCATAGGTCTCTTTGAGATCATTACTAAAATATCTTTTATCACTTACAAATTATAACTATCACAGAATATGAAATTACATTTGGTATTTCATATATTATTTCTAAAGAAATATAATTCTAATGATGAATTTAACAGATATCAATTATTACTAGTAATTATCATTGCAAATAATAAAGAAGAATATGAAGTTGAGAATATTCTTGATAAAAGAATTTATTATCACAAATTTCAATATCTTATCAAATAGCTAGATTATTCTCTCTATAATACAACTTGAAAATCTTTAGAAAACTTGAAAAATGCTATGAA
>CAJVPS010000819.1:0-19527 GCA_910591765.1 Ambispora leptoticha | reverse complement strand
TATTGAGAGAGCATTTTAGTTAAAGTAAATTCACGTATATTATCTTATTGAGAAGATAATCATATTTTTGTTAAGAAATAAAACACGTATAAATTATCTTATTGAGAAGATAATCATAATTCGTCAGTTATAAATCTTATACACATTACCTTATTCGGAAAATAATTAGTTGTATAACCCTCTTGGACCTATAAAAGTAAACAATTGTCATGAACACAGTTACTATTACCATTTTAAAATAATTACATACGCATAATCTTAAAACGGTAACAATATTTAAATAGTAATAATTTAATTATCTTTAAAAATACTTAAATTATAATACTTATCTTGTAATTTTTCTTGATTTTTATCTTAATATTCTGTTTTTATTTATCTCTTCTATTATAATAGATTATATTCTGATTATTTATATATTTTTCTTGTCTAAAAAATGTAAATTACTTTTTATTTAAAATAAATCAAGTATATTTTATTTAATTTTAAAGATTTTTATAAGTATTTTCATGTATAAAAGCTTTATTTTGTTTTGATATATATTTTTTATTTGTCTAATAGTTGAAAAGATATTGTTAGAGAGTTTAGTCAGCATACTAAATCTTTTATTTTTAATATAGTATTTGTTACTTTAGTTTTTGATATCTACTCTTAATTTAATTTTTATAATCATAATTTTATTTTTAATTTAGTTTATTTTTATTTTGTATTGATATAATATTCATAAGTATTGGTACTTGAAAATTTTTAGAATAATTATAATTCCTTTTACCTTTATAAATAATTTAGTCTTTACTCTCAAAACTTATTATAAACTATATTCCTAGTAAAATCTATCTTTATAAGTATAGTTTGTAATAATAATTCTTTAAAATATAGATATATAAACTATACTATATATATAAAATTATAGTATTATATATATAATTATTTGAAAATTATAAAGAAGAAGATACTTTTGATAAATGCTATATTAAATAAATTATTTTTTTCTTCAGTTTTATAATATTTTAACTTGACTTTTTTTATTTTAAACTATAGTAAATCTTTGATCTAGCTTATAATTACTTTATAAGTATTAGTCTAATTACTTCTCAGAATAAAATTATAATTATTATTTATAATTATTAATACTTTAATCTTTATTATTTCAGTTTTTAAAGTGATTAGTAAGTCAATTACTTCTCTAAGTATTTTTTTTTAATTATTAATATTAATCAGATTTATTATACTAGATTTTTGAATCTTTCAATTTATCTTTTTTAAGAATTATTAAGTAATTATATTATTTACAGTATTACTATCTATTATTATTTTATAAGATTGATTATTAATAAACTTATTTATATATATAATATTTATAGATATTTGTTAATTTTATTAATTTTTTTCTTAATAATTTCTTGAGCTAGTTATTATTAAATAAAGATTTTTTAGTTATAAATATATTTTATTTTTTAATATTCAAGTAGATATTTTATTTATTATTAATACTATTATTATTATTTTTTCTATTATTATTATTATTATTATTATTATTATTATTTTAATTATTATTATTCTTTCTTAAACTAGCATATTTAATAATATGATCAGTTTCTTTATAGTTATAATAGATAATAGAGTTTTTTGAATTATTATTATTATTATTATTATTATTATTATTATAATTATTATTTCTTCTACTTTTGTATTTACTTATAATATATCTAAATCTTTTATAATTATTATATTTAATAAAGTTATTTCTATTATTAGAATGATTATTAGTAAAAATATCATCATAACTTAATTATAATTCTCTAATTAACTATTATAATTAATCATAATTCTCTAATTAATTATAATTAATTAAGATGATATTTCTAATTATTAAGGCTAACTAAAGATTATTAATTTTTCTAGCTTAAAAATAATATTTTCAATTTATTCTATTAATTTACTAATTTTAATATTTACAAGTAATATTAATAAGAAAGATAAATTATTTGATATAATATTATATTATTAAAAATTAAAATTATAAATTATTATTATATTAATTATATTATTTAATATTATAAAATGAGTTGAATTTACAAAGAATTTGATCTCTAGTTTAAGTTTATTTATAAAGTAAAATATATATAAATAAGCTAGATAGGTATTAATTAGATTTACTTTTCTAATTAATTTTTTAATAATTATAGTATATTATTTTATACTTTTATCAAATAATTATTTTTTTTTATTTTAATTATTATTATTATTCATATAATTAGTTATGATTTCTGAAATATTTTTCAAATTGATATATAAATAATATTTTTTTATCTTAATTAGTATCATCAGTATATTTTTATCTTTTTGATCAATCTGAATTATATAATTTTTTATTAATAAATCATATAGTAACAAAATCTTTTAAATAAGTTAATAAGTTTTTATTATTTAAAATTTTTTTTATATTATTAATATTATTAGTGATATATACATGTATATTTTTAAAGTCTTGAAATCAACTAATTAAGTCTTAAGTATTACTATAAAATTCTATAATTTTGATATAGTTAGCTTTTTTTAATTCTTTTAGAACTATAATAAGTATTTCAATTTTATTTATTAAATTTTTAAATTTGTTATTAATAATTAATAAAGCTAATAATATTTTATTTTTCTTATCTTTAATTATTTTTTCTAATTCTTTAAGTAATATTAATAAAATAAGTATTAAAATAATAGGTATATCTTGAATAATTGACTGAGTTTTTAAATATTTATTAAGTGATAATTATATTAATATTTGTTTAAGAATATTTGAATTATATTATTTAAATTATTATAGAATATTTAGTAATTCTCTATTAGTTTTTGGCTGATTTGAATTAGATACTTTTATAAATAGATTTTTAAGTTATTACTTTTTTTGTTTTTATTCTGTAAGATATTTGCTTCTTTTATTTTAAATTCAAATATTTCTTATTATAGTTAGTATAAATAAGTTTATATTTATTCTGATATTAATTCAGATTCATCTTTAATTAGAATTACAAACTCTTTTCTAATCTTAATTTGAATTTTATCATATATTACTTCTTAATAAAAGTAAAAGAATTTTTTTAGATGATTTATCAATTTAAATTATTATAATTTTTAAGATATAATTGAATAAATCATTAATTAAAGAATCTTTTTTTTTCTATTTTGATTTTTCTAGTTAAATTCACTTTGATATGTTATAAAATTATTTTTTCAATTACTTTTATTTTTTACTAATTTTAAATTAATTTACAAAGAATTTTTTATCTCATAATCTGAATTAAATTGAATGATTATTTTAGAATTATTTTTTATAGAGAGAATATTAAAAAGTTATTATCTTTTTAATATAAATATTAACTTTAGAGATGAGTATAATTCTTAAATTATTAAAAATATATATTTTTATTAAGAATTATAATATTAAAAAATTTTTTATAATATATTAATAAGAATATATTCTTTTACTAAAATTTATTACAGATTATATCTAAAGATAGGTAATAATAATATTTTTTAATATAATTAGCTAAAATATAATTTAATTCTAAAATATAATTTAAAAATAAATATAATAATTAGTTTATTAATAAGATAAAATAATAGATTTTTAATTAAGATCTATTTTACAAGAAATATTTTTTAGAATACTTTTTACTATAATTTACTAAATATGAATTAAGAATTAAACTTATAAAATTCAAAAACTAAATTAATTAAACTAAATAAGAATGATCTGAACTCTTAAAAATTATTCTTTTTCACTAGTTAAAATATATCACTTTTATATATTTTAGAGTTTATATAAATAATACTTTTATTATGATACTTATACTACTTTTATTATGACCTAAATATTACTTTAGCTAATATTATAATATTGATTTTATTATAATAGTATTATTAGTTTTGCTATAATAGATTTGCTAACTTTGCTATAATAATTTTATTATAATTATTATATTTGTAAAACTATCTAAAAATATTTATAAATAATATTTTTTATAGTTAATATCTATTAATATATAAGTAATTAATTATTTAATCATATTATGATATGAAATAATTAATAAATAATTAATTAATATTTTACTAAAAGTTTATATTATAATAATATTTAACAAAAAAGAAATATCACCTATCAAAAAAATTATTTTCATAAATATTTATAATAATTTTATAAAGATATTTATTAATTTTATAAGAATTAACTAAGTAAATTTTATAATCTTATAAGTAAGAAAATTAATATAAATTTTATTATATAGCTATAAGATAATAAATCATTAATAAAAAATTTTAGAATAAAGATAATATTATAATTAATTATAACTTAGTCATAATTTTCTGATTAATTATTATAATTAATCATAATTAAATTATAATTTTTTGATTAATTATTATAAGTTATAATTAATTAAAATATTATCTTTATTTTAAAGAAATTAAAATTAAAAATAACAAGAAAAATAATTAATTTTAGAATATTTTATTATATTTTCTAAATCAAACTATTATGAAAATTATCTCAAATTTAATTAATAAAACTAAAATCTTATTATATAATAATTTTCTTAAAAGTTTAATAAAATATAAGAAAATTAATCAAGTAATAGTAAAAAAAAAGATTAATTAAGATCAGTTAAAAAATATCAATAATATAATTACTTATAAAGATGATAACTAAAATATTTTCAATAATACTATCAATCTATCTTTTATTATTATATAAGAAACTAATATATATAATTCAAGTTAGAATAATTCTAAAAATAATAAAAAAAATACTTTTAGATTTAGTTTAAGAAAAGACAAGTTAGTAAAATATTACTTATCTTCAATAAAATTACTTAAAGTAAAGAAATTGATTACTTTAAAGATTAAGATAACAAAAAAAATTTTTTTTATTTGATTTAGATTTTAATTCTAATTCTAAATTAGATATTTCAAAATTAACAATACTAATCTTTTTTAAAAAATAATATATTTATACTACTGTATATATATAATAAAAAAATATTAAATATCTATATTTTATGAAAATGATAGCAAGAAAGATCTAAATGAATGATTATTAAATCTAATTAAGATTAATATAGCTAATAGATAGAATAAAAAAACTATTCTTTAATAAATTCTAATAATATTAAAGAATATTATAATTAACTAATATAAAAAACTTTCAAATAATATAAAAAAGAGATATCAAATGATTCATAAATAAAGCTATCTATATACTTGAATAGTCATTTTAAAATAGAAAATATTACTAAATACTATAAATATTTATAAAATTATTATAATAAATTAATTCTAATAATAATTATTATTTTAAGAAGTAAAGAATTAATTTATTTATTTAAGTATTAAATCAAAAATTATAAAAGAAAATATTTAATGCAAAAATAAAAATATTGATAGAGATATATAAAAAAGCTAAAAAAACTAAAATTATACTTATTTATTATATTTATATCATTATTATCTTGCTTTATTCTAGTTTAAGTAATAAAAATTAGTATTTATGATCATAATTATCAAGAATAAAATAAGAATAGTTATATATATACTCATGATATATATTAAAACTCTCTAATAATATTTAAATTTTCTTGAATTTCAAATTTAAAATTATAATAACTTTATAATAATTTATTTTTTTATTTTTATTATTCAAAAAGAATAAAAAATATTTTTTTTTTCTTAAAAACTATTTATTTTTATTTTTTTATTTATCTTTATTTTTAATATATAAATATTTTTTTAAATACTTTATAAAAAAATCTTATTAAAAATCAAACTGTTTATACTCGATAATCACGTGACTTTGTTCAATTTTCCTTGGGCGAAATTTCACGTGATCTTTTATTTTAACCAATAAAATCGATTTATTTGATCAGCAGTGCTAACAAAAAATTTTTTAAAATAACAGATAATTTTAGAGAAGATAATAAATAAAAAATGTAATTAAAATAAATATTTTATATGATTCATTACTATTAATAGCAAGATTTTAGTTATTTCATTAAATCTAAAAGTGATTTGAAAACTTATTTTATGCATGATTTTCTTTTTCTTATCTGGTTAGGTTAGTTGGTATTTTAGCCAGACTTGCGCAGATCATTTGGCCAGAATTATCATAAATTTCTTACATTATTTTAAAAATAATGATAAAATATAAAATGAGAAAAAAATATGTCAATTTGTTTAAGAAAAATCATGTCTTTGTATGCTTCAAGAAACTTTTATTACTCCTCGCACGGCACGGCCAATGGGTCAGAATCCACTGCCTTTGACAATACGACCATCATCATCAGGAATCAGGAGTATTGCTGGCCGTGCAAAGACAGAATCCACTGCTCCAAGAGAGTGTTATCTGTTTTCAAAGAATGTTATTCCTCGCACGGCACGGCCAATGGGTTAGAATCCACCGCCTTTTACAATACGACCATCATCATCAGGAATCAGGAGTATTGCTGGCCGTGCAAAGACAGAATCCACTGCCTTCGTGTGCTCCAAGGAAGTAACATTGGAAATTTTTTTCTGATGAAAAAATTATTTTTATTCCAATTAGAAAAAAACAAAAACCCGAGCTGATCAAAAAATTTTAGCATCACGTGACCCATCGTTATATGAGCATGATACGCGAATGCTAAATTAATATAGTCGCGACCATGAATATAAGGTCTGCCACGGATTTCGTTCGAAATAACCTCCAATACTGTCGACTTCTTCATGTATGCTAGGAATTTCTAATATAAAAAAGACGAACAAAAGCTGGCGTGGGACCGTTATTTGAGCGCTTTGGCAAATTTATTCGAAGATTCCGACACAGAAATCAAAAATTTGGCCAAAAGGAAAAAGACGAAGCAATGGTATATTGATATTCGTTTACATATTCACTTGCTATACTTTGCCACTGAATTCATTGTCCTTTTGTAGTCGTTGCGAAAAGGGCAGTTGGAAGAGTTTTGGCTGAGGCGGCAGAGGCTACTTTTGAAACCAAGATGCGTTGTATTCAGGTTTTTTAAATTTTTTTTGGCTTATTTATTAGTTTTGACAAAATCTTCAATCACGGTGCTGATTGGTGTCATTTCATTCCTGTAGCTAAAGAATCAAGTTGTTGATGCAAAAAGACATCATCGTCAATTTAGCAAGAATCCAGTGTCCGATCAAAAATGTCAAGATAGATAGCAAAGCGATCACATCGCCTATTTCAAATGAAGTGAACGAACAAGTTATGGAGAACGTTTCAAAACAGGCATTTTTTCCGTAAAAGTCGAAACCTTGATTTATCTTTACACACGCTTCATTCAATAAGCTTACATGTAATATATATAACTGTTCATCAAAAGCATAAAGATCTCAAAGTGAAGAACTGTGAAGAGGATGAAGATTGCAGTATGTTGTTTGACGAAGCAAACTAGCATGATCTAATAGAAAGCATCGATGAAAACGGGTTAAAAGATGAAGCAAAGTTACCTACCGCTAAACCCGATAATTTATCCGAATACAACCTTTCAAGTGGTAGTGACTTGTTCGACATTTTTAAGAAGTATCAAGCGAATATCCCAAAGTGTCGTCGAGTTACTACGTAGTTTTTCACTATGATTTTTAATATGAAAATAATCCGGTCTTCATATTCATACTTTATTTGTCTTCCCATAGACCAGCTTATTGGGGGTATATTAGATCTAACTCGAGAAAGTTTGTATGGGTGTAAGGAATTTTCAGATTCGGATATCAAAGAGTTAGCTCAAGACTTTGCGAATTCCATCGCTTGGGATCCAAAGCCGGTGCCCGATTATCTTCAGGATTATTTCAGTAACAACTGTGAAAAAATTCAACAAGACAAGGGCATGAAGAAACTTCATTATAATATTCAGTTTATGTAAGC
The DNA here is from genome assembly GCA_910591765.1 of Ambispora leptoticha. Taxonomy (NCBI): domain Eukaryota; kingdom Fungi; phylum Glomeromycota; class Glomeromycetes; order Archaeosporales; family Ambisporaceae; genus Ambispora; species Ambispora leptoticha. Next base: position 11,615 of record CAJVPS010000819.1, on the reverse strand, counting down.
ATTAGCTTGTTATAAATGTCTATGCAGTATTCTCTAAATTCGTCTGACAAGGCGTTTTACTTCTATTACAAAAGAAAAGAAAACATGTACTCATTTCGTGGCTCCATGACTGAGGAAGAATTAAAGATGATATCAACATTCCCCCTTTTTCGTTCCATATTTCAACCGAATATAATTAAGGATGCATGGTAAGTTATAGTGCATTGATTTCATGCCGAGATAATAAGAATTTAATATTTTTTGTGTAGGGGTGAAATTCAAGCATTTGGAACCAAGAATGCTAGAAACGAGAAATCGGACCCTTTCCAAAGAACGCGTTTGGGTCGAAAAGTTGATATGAAAGGAACGTTAGCAAGAACTCCCAACAAGTTTGAGGTTCTGTTTGGTGATGTATCAGGTGGCTTAGTGCCACTAGGAATTTCCTCTTCATCTTGTAAGAAGAGATATCTTGATAAAATAAAACTTGCCATAATTATGCGAGACTTTCTAAACAGCGTATTAAAGGAGTGTCAACATGTGACTAATGATCAAAGGAAGAGTTTGGTGGTTATGGGTGGCTCCAAGTGGGTATGTTGCATTTTCAACATGCAGACTGATTTATTTGGATTACTAATTGATAAAATATCATCCAACAGGGTTAGATTTAAATTTTTATGCAATGGATTGGTGTGGAGGCTTATATAGGTTTGGATTACTTGATCATTGTATATCACCATCCCAAGAAGACAGTTGTGATCTCTTTGAAGATGTTTACTGTATTCTTAAGGAACTTGAGGTATGTTACTCTTGTCTTACTGTTACAATTAAACCACGAATGTTTAATATAGTTTTGTGCAGGAAAAATTGTTGCAGACTGAAAGTCGGTGAAACAGCTTTATCTCAAGAATATGCAAGGAAAGCGTCGACGAATTTCGATAGAAAATAGTCCAGTCTTAAATATGAATAGGACACCACCAAAATGAATATATTGTTTTCATGTTTTATTCTTTGTATTTTGGTGTTATGCTGTTTGTAGATTTTTCGTATAAAAATTAGAGGTTGGTTGGTCTCAAAAAAGGTTACTAATAAACTTGTTAGGATAAAATCTCAGATCTTGTCATGAAGAGACGATTTTTTGATAGCCATATCAGTAATATGCTAATAGATACTTGTAGCTTTTTATTTTTTACTTCAAAGATCGGTTCTGTTATCAATCGATTTCTGGACTTGCACTTTTCTAGTTATAAATTTAGAAGTTCATTATTGCCAGATCAGTTTCTAACAACTAAAAATTGATCAATGATCACAAGTGACGCGTTTTCTATACAAACATGCAACCTATGACCAGAACATCCAAAGGAAAAACCATGGAAAATATCCCTATCGTTAACCTTCCAGCCTCTTCTCCAACGCCCTCACCCCCACCCATAGATTCAAGTTCGACCAAAGTCATCACTCAAACCCGACGTTCTAAACGTCGTCTCAACTCTGAGATCTCGGCTCAAGATGACACTAAAACGTCAGGTTCTTCCACGTCTAAAGGAATCTCACCACAGCCCACAGTTAGCTCTTATACTAATGTAAAGACATATAAGCGCCAGAAAATCACTTCAACAACAGAAACAAATGACGCGTACGCAAAGACTAAAGCTACCTATGCTGCAACAGAATTGGCGAGTCTCGTTCCTCAACATCACGAAGAAAAGATCTTTAAGAATTTTCGGTTACGTCGTATAGTCAAAGAAAATCACGGTCATGATATTAATCAGTTGGCGTTCTTTTTCAACTTAAATAATTACGGTACACCGATCGGATCTGAATATCGTAAGGATTACAATAAGCATGGACATGTAGTTCGTGATGTCGGCGATACGAGTAATATATTGTCGAGTGTTGGCGATGTGCAGGTTTGTCATGGTTTTGGAGGAATTAAATACATATGTTAGGTTATATTCAATTTTTCCGTTATGAAGGCAAACATTTATGATAATGAACATTGCGGTGATCATTTGGATATTATGTCGAACTTTTCGTTAGAAGATGAGTCAGGAAAGAATTTCAACGTGTCAGTAGGTATTTTATTTAATTCGAACGAAAAGAACATCACAAACTATAAACTCAATTTCGTTGTCTAATGTTTTCATTATTTTTTTTTCTATTTTTAGGAATTATTAACTTGTTGCTGGTTGCATAGACCAAATGACGCTTTGTTGGCAGTCGCTGGCAGATCCAAAATAATCTACATAATAAGCCTTGCGACTTCGTCTACTTTAAGAGAATTATCTGGTCACAAAGGTTCTTAATAATCTACAGTCAATCAATCATTCTTTGCATTATTCTCAGCGGAAAATTTAATATAACTTTCGTCTTTCAACTTAGACGTAATCACTGATATTGCCAAACATCCAAAGGACGATCTACATTTATTATCAGCATCTAATGATAACACCGTAAGATTATGGAATACAGATACCAGTCAATGTTTGTACATATTTGAAACTAGTGCATCGGCAATAGTGGGTGCTCAATTAATATTAAATAAAATCTCTATTAAAAAACAAATAAATACTCAGGGCATCTTAATAATTCTTGAATTTTTATCTTTTGAAGTGTTGGAATCCTTCAGGTGAAATTTTCTTGACCGGAAGTTACAAAGGGCATATTTTACAATGGTTGGTGCCAGATCAATCACTTGATTCTGAAAATCCTCGACGTTTTAAGGAGAAAGATCTCGTGATCAATATGAATGAATTACATATGGATGCGATAGGTTTTTATATTACATATACCTCGCTATATATTTATGTTTTATACATGCTATTAGACGTTGGCATTTGAATGATATTCGTTAATCTGACTTTTTATATAAATATAGATTGTATACGTTTCGTCAATGGTAATGTACTGACAAAGTCAATAGATGGTAAGTTGGAACATTGGAACCCAGAAACAATGTACATATACAAATCATATAATATTAAGAACGGCTCAAATAATCGATCACGATTCGACGTGAGGTTAATATGAATTTCATTAGCGGTTTATTCTAACTTTCTTAATTATCTAAAGAATTCTTGCGCTCATCATTTTTTTAATTCATATTCTTGTCTTAGCCTGGATGGATGTTTTTTTTGTGTTGGAACGAACATCGGTAGTGTTTGTGTTTATAACTTAACAACAGGAAAATTGGTCACTGAACTTCGACATCGACGTTCAATCAAAGCAGTCAGATGCTGTGCTTTTACCAAGGATTACAAGTATGTTGTTTTTTTTAATGCTTAATCTTTTCGACATCATATTGATCCTCTCTTTTTTTGTATATAAAGACAAATCGTAGCAGGTGGAGAGGAATCTTTTATTTGGAGATATGATTATGTTAGTAATGAAACTTTGGAAGAATGGGAAAAGTGGACAGCTTCTGATTGATTGATCCGGACAACAAGTAGATGGACTAGAAATGATAATAATGACTTCTTATAACCGAAAGGCTTTCTCCTATGCATTTCACTAATCTGTTTCTAATAAACACGCGTGCTCTTTTAAATTCGTTTAAATATTATTAATTTCTATTGTGTATGTAAAATAGTTGTGAAGCTTTTCAACGAAAATCAACCGAGCTTGTTATTTCAGAGAATAACGATCTTTGATATCTTTCCATTGTTTCTATATTAAAAAAGAGTCACAGTTAAAAACCTGAGTAATATTTTTTTTATCTTTTGAAACTCGATTACACTTCATTTACCCCTTTGTTTAAGTTATCCCAAACTTTGTCAGCGACAGTGTCAAAGACCAATTCAAAAGTGAAAGCGGTTGCAAATATACCTACAAGGAAGACCGAGTTTCGACGAAATATGCCTTGATATGCTATGCGTGAGAATCTTTAAAAAAAAATAGTTAATACCGATAAATTTCTCTATAATGATGTGAAAGAGTATATACACACCTGTTTAAAGTAGAATTGCGTCCTGAAATGTCTACCATTTTTTATGACTGAAAGTACTACAAGTTTTATTTTTCCTCTTATGTTTTTTTCAAATGTCATGTGATTATGTCGGACAAATATATTGGATTTTTAGAAATTCTCAAGCTTCGCGCTTTAGCTTGTTCGTGTTCCTTTTGTAGACCAACGTTTATCTCTATATCGTGAATATGTCTTCACCCACCGAAGGATCACAGATTATTGTTAGTAGAAGCAGTAGTAGTGAGAGAGGCGGAAGGGGTGGCGGTGGTAATGACAAAGATAATAATGCATTGCCAATGGATGCTGTTGTTCCCTCAGAAAAAGCGGAAGTAGCTTCCAATTCAGGTGGAGGAAGAGAAGGAGTGACGGATGAAAGAAGTACTGCTATTACGCCAGCAAAAGCTGAAACGAGTGAATCAGGTGCTCGAAGGAGGAGCAATTCAGAAAGTGGAAGAGTTGTTACTTCAACCGCTGTTGCTCCTTCAAGTCCAGGAAAATCAAAGCTCATTGTTGACCGGGAAAAGGTTCTATATAGTCAAAATCAAAACGATCTTGCACATCAATAATAAAAATTGAGAATATTTCATGACCTTCAAATTTTTTTTTAGACATGTCCATTTTTACTTCGGATCTTTTGTCAGGAGGGAGGACATCATAAGTAAGCAAGCATGGCAAATCTCGTGCTATACTAGAGCTTTGATAAATGTAATTCTAACTTTGTTATTTTAAATAGGATTGAAAAGTACACGAATGACGAACAACCAGTGCAGGATGAAGTACAAATATACACATGGTAGGTCAAATATTTTATTTTGATTATTTCTTACTCTTCATAATTAAACATGGGTATTTATTAAATTTAATAGGAAGGATGCGACACTCAAAGAACTAGCTAACCTAATTAAATCAATAAAACCAGAAGCACAGCGAATTAACGCACGAATCTCTTTCAAACTCGTATACCAGGACCAATTACGGAATTGTTACATGTTCAAATATCTAGGACTGGTGATGAACTCGCGCAGCACCGTCGAAGAAAATACTAATCTCGATGACGCTCGATTCGTCATTGGAGATTTTTTAGACGTAGCCGTGTTTTATGGTATCGCGCCACCACCACCACAACGAAGCCTTGAACGACGCTCGAGTAACTTTGGACGGGACTCTTTACGAGATCGTACTATTGGTAGTGGGAGAGATCGAGACCGGGATCGAGATTCCGGTGGTAGTAGCAGCAGTAGACTGTTTCGCGGTGCTATCGGAGGAGGAGGACGCGATGCCCGAGAACGTAGGGATCGTGATAGGGCTGCTGATCGGGATAGAAATGGTGTTAGGATTGCTGAGAGGGATCGAGATCGTGGAGGACGAGAGAGTGGCAGATCGTCGTTTAGAGATAGACGGAGATAAAATATTATGACTAATTTGAGAAAGGTAAGAATTCTAGTTGTTTTTTTATGATTAAATTTTCTGAAAGTGATTCACACAACTAATAAATATTATTCAGCACAAAGTCTCATACAGTAATTGATGTTAAAAGAATTTTTTTACAATAGTTAAAAAGAATATTGCAAGCTGACATCCAAAACAGGGCTTGAAATATCATTGTATATAGAAATAAGAAAAAGACAAAGCAAAACATAAATACGATGATATCAAGGGTAAAAAGTTCTAACGAAGAAAACAAAACTCTGCACAAATTCCCCTCCCCCTTTCCTTTATCACTTACTCCTAATTTACCAGTTTATTGAAAAAAAAAACAATCACAAAATTCCAACATGTCGTCGTCATCATCATTTCTTATTTTTCTATCTCAGGTTCGCTACTTCTCATCTGTTTGCTCCAATTAACTGATTTCTAGAAGTATCAAATATCAACAGTTCATTATAACACCCAGAAACGCATGTAAAAATTCTTTTTAAAGCAACTGAATAATACTAATATTACATCGTATTTCGAAGCAACGTAATAAACCGCAAGAGGAAATGCGACAACAAAGATAAACGCTTGTCTCGAAGTACGGCGCGTCCAACGAAAGTTTGGTGTAATGTTGGCAGCGCGCGCTTCACCCCAGGCTTCGAAAGCTGGGTCAACTCTCAAGTCTATTATTTAAAAATGACAAAATGAACAAAACCATGCATAGATCCTATTATAAACAAATGAATTTGACAATAATTTAAATGCTTTATATACTAGGATTGTCTTTTGCCATTTAATATTTTCAGTTTGAGATAGAATAAATGAATGAGTTGTCTGAGTCGTCTAAATTCAAGTTACCGTAATTTCGATTTTTTTTGGTAGGAATATTTTTGTATCACCGAAAGAATTAATCAAAAAAATTTGTTCGACTTCTAAAAAATGTCTTGCTCACTTGACGAATTCCTGAGCAAACATGGTCTCAAAATCACACAAAATCCAATTTCTCATAGAACGATAACCACGATTAATCCAATTCGCGCAGGGACAACTATCGTAAAATCATATCCATTAGCTGCATTTCCACTTCCAACATATGAGAAGGAATTGTGCAATCAATGTTTGAAAAATACAAAGCTTCAAGCCTGTTCTGCCTGCAAAAAAGCATACTACTGTAGCACGATCTGTCAGAAACAAGCTTGGTTTACGCAACATAAGTTTATCTGTAAGAAACAGCAACATCCCAAATATGAAAATGTAGTAGAAGGCGCTGAATTAGACGAGGAAATGCTTCGACGTGTTGCATTACTTATTTCGTCGTTTCAATGTAGTCATAATAATAGACTTGGTGATTCTAAGCTCAATAAAGTGTGTGATATTTTGCCAAAAGAAATGAATATTACCCTACTTATTGAAGTTTTTGAGACGTTACAGTCGCATAAAGAATCTCATCCTCATCATACACTGCTTTGTTACGAGAACATCGCTTCATTGGTCGTTAGTAATAATAGTAGTAGCAGTAGCACCTTTTCAAAAGACATTGATAAACTAGTAAGTTACTTGTGTAGATTTGGATGCAATAATTTCACGATTCACGATAAACAAATGTTTGGAATTGGGGAAGGCACATATCCAATTGGGTCATTATTCAATCACAGTTGTCGTCCCAATGCCGTTGTTATGTATGATGGTAATGTTCAAATTGTTAGATGTATTGAGGATGTTAATGCAGGTGAAGAAATTGCAATTGCTTATCTTGATGTGGTTCACCCGCGAAAAAAGAGACGCGAAATTCTGAGGGAAAAGTATTTTTTCGAGTGTCATTGTAGGAAATGTGGGGATGATGATAAAATAATAGATGGAAAAAGCATCACTACGCGTGGTTTTCAAGACATTTATGTGATTGAGAAAATTGATGTCATTATGGAGAAGGAATTAAATGATTCTTTGGATGTTTCTGACCATAAGCAACGGATAGTATCTGAGCTCGAAAACCTCAAAAAGCATTTTGGAGATCACGAACTTATCGAAAAGCCTCCAATTTTATTTTTTTTAACTAACCTTGTGCTTTCCTCAATCTTACCCCAATTGGACAATAGGTTTGAAAATTATATACAAGCGTTTGACACTCTTTTGAACTCTATACACTTTTACCTTTCCTCCTCGTCATCTGATTTTCCGTCAGTATTAAACCCCTTCTCAATTGATACCCTTCCAATCGTTGCATCATCATTTTATGAATTCGAGAAGAAACAGGAATGGAATGATGCTGTCAGTGTTGGAAAGATTGTTCTGGCGATATATTTGATCGCATATCCTCGATTTCATCCAATGATCGGATGGCAATTATTCCGATTAGGACAATGTATGAGTAAATGTGTTAAAGATGACGATATCGGAGGAGGAAAAATGAGAGAAGAAACACTAGTCATTTTGAGACATGCTAAACGTGTTTTAGAGATAACTTTCGGCACGGAAATTGAGAATCTTGAGGTTGAAAAAGAAATTAATTTATTGATATTGCAAGTTGCAAATGAAAGAAATGTCCAGGCTTAAAGATTGCAATTTTAATAAATTGAATTTGAAAATGATCTTATGCCGGTTTGGGTAGCATTTCAATATATTTTGAAACCATTACATTGAGAAGAGTTCATCTAAGTGAATAAAGAACTTAGAACGCGTAACTAATGATTTTATTCATTAGTAGTGACTTAGTGTATGCGAAATAATAAGAGAATCATCCATCGCGTCTTTTTTAGTTGCCCAGGTTAGATGATGCAATTTTATTTAAAATATAACTAATTCTAAGTAGGCGAATTTCTATTTCTCTATGAATAACTGATATTATGAATACACACACACACACACAAATATATATACATAAAATATTTATATCGAAACAAAGGGTTAAAAAATTCAAATTAATTAATTACAGATGAAGATGATGTTGAAATAAAAATTATGTTAAATTTACTACGTGTTTCCATTCTTCGTGCATTCTTCTACCAAAAGATCCAGTTTCACCTGAGCATTATAAGTTCGTAACTGCAATATATTTTCTAACGAGTATTTTCCAACTCTTTTAATGTCACCACCATTCAGCACTTTTTCAAATTCTGCTTTTGCCTTGCTGAATTCATGCATGTTTGTGTACAGGCGGCCAAGTTCATAACGTGCATAGTGTAACACGTAGTGGTCTAATTTTATCTTTGCGCCGTTCTCGACGACGGACTGGAGAGATGTTATTGAGTTTGCGACATTATCTTCGCTGCGTTTGAATTTTTTCACATCCTCGTGATTGGGATTATTCGGGAAAGCAATTTTTGAAAGAATCACACCACGAAGTAAATGCGCCAGACAGAAATCATCCCAGAAATTATTATAGTCTTTTTCCTCGATTCCGTCCAGGCTGTTGATTGTATCCTCAATAATTGATAATGACTTTAAAAGCTCTGCTAAAGGCATGACATCGTACGTATTCCACACGTACGTTAATTCGCAAGCAGGTAAAAGAAGACGATTCTCTTGGGCGACAAATTTGCGAGCCTTACGCACAACAAATTTCTATAAATTGAATGAATTATTTTTTAAATGGCGTAATTCGATTCAATCACTTTATCAACAGATATATTATCTTACCTCCATGGGAATCGATTTACCTGCTATACGCTGGGTCAATTCCGGTACTTTTTTCATCATATTAATCACATGATCCATATCTTCAGGTCGCCCCAAAGTATACACACACACAGCCTGCTGGTACGAATAAACACATTTACTCCACATCGACTCTTTACATAATATCTCGAAACACTCATGAGCACGTTCAAAGTCCCTCAAACACTGATAATTCAACGCCAATTCCCAATAACAAATATGATGAAGTTGTTTCCACTGTTTCTGAATATCAATGGCCTTTTTATACTGCACGATTGCTTCATCAATATAAGATTCAGTTTGATTTATACGCCCAGAGAAATAAAGGAACAGCACGCCATCCGGATACCGCCGTAGATTGTAATTGAGAATTTCTGATGCAAACGTGATGTCAGTATCATTAACTGGCAAAACATTGCTGACTACCAGGTGATATGCAAGTAATGCTAAATCACAAAATGGTCGACGTAATCCTTCCTCCTCTATATTACCATTACTAGAAGTATCATTAGTAGGAGAAACATGCGTCCATCCACCACATGATTCCAATGTTTTTAGGGCTAAGCTACGATCACTTTTAAATCCAACAAATTCAATAATTTTCAATACTCGCGGTGGTAATAACGATAACATTAAATTAAACATCCCGATGCCCAATGACACCCCCGAGCTGAAATGCTCGTCCACCTCAAAGTTCTTCATATCTTCATCTTTCTTTACACACTCCAAAAATTTCGCTAAATTACGATATATCATATAACTGTTCCTAATGTTAATACCCTCTCTTATAAACGATACAAAAGCATTATCGTTAATTATACAAAGGCTTGCTTTTAACAGGTAAGCTTCCGCGTAGACTAATTCTGCATGTTGCTGAATTCGATCCATCGATTTCAATGAATTAACGCCAACGGTCCCTCCTTTCACAAAATTCGAGATAGATCCGATTATTGTATCTCGTTTACGTAAAGATGATGCTATTTGCACGGTACCCTTTATCGTTCGAATAGCTTTCTCAATATCCGCCGGCTCAAAAGTCATTAACGACTTTAAGAAGACTATAAACGAGTATCCTAACGAATGATACAATGACGTTTTACTCTTGACATAGACCAAATTTTCAGCTTCATTTATCTTCGAGCTTAAAAATAAATCCAAAGCTTGCCGTACTTCACGTAAATCATTATCCAACTCTGCACTTGTCATTTGGATTGGTGGTGTTAAACTCATACTGGAAACAATAATATTAACAAACTATACTTCGACGACACTTGCTTTCCCGGGCTCTATTTATCAATATTTAGCGTTTGCAAATCTTGATTTTAAATAAATATGTAACGTCACATTAATTGCATTTATGGAATGTTTTACACATGTTTCTAGATTAACTTTACATATGGGCCGAGTAAAATTTCTATTCAGCTGCCAAAGAATGTTCTCACATAAAGCTGGCTCCGCGATTGGATCAATTTTCCGCAGTTAACGTGATAAAAGTTCGATTTACCTTTGCTTCCGCAAATAAAGTAACGATCATAATAAATAAAAATTAAAAATACTTTCCACTTTGCAGTAATTGTGATTAATTGCGGTAATTGGAATTGCAGAATTGTGAATTTCAAAAATATTGTCTTTATTTCAAAATATCAAAAATAAAATAGATACTTGGTCACTCTGGATGTAGTTGAACTCACTATGTAGCGAAAGCTTATTAAAATTTAAATAAATTTTTTGGATATATAATAGTGAATTTATTAAATAAATTGGACCATTTGTTTTATATTGAATTTATTTGTACCATAAGATCATTAAATAATGCATTCAAAATCGCACATTTGTTATATTTATTGCGAAAATATTAATAATTCATTTAAGTATTAATAATTCTAATGAATATTAAAATAAATTTTTATTTGATCTTTTTCACTGGCGCATATTTAAATAATTTTAAAAAATGATTAGAAAATCAGAATTAATGAATTTTGTTTATAAAAAATTGATAATTTTATAATTTTATTGTTTTTAACTTAAATATAAAATATACTTCATCAAATATTAAAAGTGTTAAGATAACTGAAGATAAAGATTATAGTATTAATAAATTATATAAAAGTAAAGATTATTATAATATTTAATTCAAATACAGATAAACCTCTCTAAATATATCCTCTTCTGGATGTGCATTTAGAAAGGATATGCACTTAGAGAAAAATATATTTTTTATGACTCATTTATGGCATATATTATGTTATTTTTACTATTATATATTATTTTTTAATTATATTAAAAATTTATTATTAGTTATTAAAAATTTATTATAGTAATCAAAATCTTTATAATTGATTAATCTTCTTAACTCTAATAAATTATTTTAAATATTTACTAATTTTATTTATTTTATTATCATTAGAAATTTTTTTGAAGTGATTTGTATTGATTTTTATTATTAATTATATATTGTAACCAATTAGCTTATTCATGTGGCGCAGTAGACGTGGCGCAGTAATCGCCGATCACTACTAAATTGGGTGAATAAGTAATTTATATTAATTAATTTAATTTATTATTAATTCTGTTTTTAATTCATATTATTACCCATATTTAGCCT
>CAJVPS010000818.1:0-19532 GCA_910591765.1 Ambispora leptoticha | reverse complement strand
AAGTTTACTTATTAGCTATCAAAAAATTATCGTTTGTATTAGAATTCAGTCCGAAGAGAAATTAGAATACTTCCATGAATAATTACATGCAAAATTTTTATGCATTTAATAATTTAAACTCTATATCTAATACAAATCTCGCTTTTTACAATAACATAATATTTTCTTTTATGTATAAATATAATTTAAACAAATTATGCATGAATTTTTTTTTACATGAATTTTTAATTTTTTATTTGATTCTTAAGGCTTTAAAATAAAGAGAGCTAAAAAATAAGAAAAGTGTTAAAAATGTTGAGTTTTATATAATCAGCGCACTTTGTTACTTGATTTCATGTCAGTACATAAATACAAATATAATTCAAGTCTACTATCTCTACCAAAGATACTAATGCGACATCCCTGATGTATGAAATAATAACAATATCTTTAAAAGGGGCACTGACACCTACCAAGCTCGTCTACGTGGGCGATCAGCAACGTCGCCATGATGAGAAGATGATCGATGTGATCGATGTGGACACGGTCGTAGTTAGGTTGCCTCGTGGAACATACGGAGATGATACTAGTGAACTATAAGTGTAAATGAATATTAATATCTTTGATATTATAATTTCTATAAATGTGTCTCTTAATGCATATAGATCTATAGTTAAATCCTTAGTTATTTAATTATGAATTTGTGATTTTAGAAGAATAGCAATAATAACAATAATACGAATTCTCTAATATAACTTGTTCAACACTTTGCGTTACAAATAAGAACAAACTCTCGAATTTTATTATAGTAGATGAGCACATTGTTTTTACAGTAAAAAATAAGTGGCATCGTTTAAAAATATATTACACCAAATTAATATAAGCAAATAATATAGATATTGTTCTCCCATTCAATGAATGATTGCCATGCGATCAAAACAAACTTTTCCCCACATTTATGAGTCATCAAAGGAAATAAATGAAATCATTCATCTTGTAAGACACGGGCAAAACTCATTTACGCGGGGAGCGAATATAAAAGTACAGCATAAAATATTTGTCTTCCAAAAAAGTAAAATCTTATCTCTGGTAGCACGAAAAAATCTAGGAAATAACAATACGAGTTTCAAATTGCTTTGTTTGAAGGAAGGGCTAAGGAATTTAGTATAATTGATTATTATTATTATTATTATTATTATTATTATTATTATTATTATACATGTACTGTATACTAATACGCTGCTGCATTAGTTATTTATACGTGTTACACAGTACATATACACGTACATGTATTTTGCACCAACGAGATGCATACCGATACGTTCATGTAGCAGCTAGTGTTACATATCTTCATTGACGTAATGTTTAGAAAATAAGTTCGGTCATTGTTAAACATACGCTATTTTTATTCTTAATCGAATATAGGAATTACATGTTCATGTATAACTTAATCCAATCGCTATTATGCATATTTACATGCGTGATTTAAGCTCGCTTATCGAGCAGGTGATATTAGAATGTTACATGTACCACTTCAAAGTGGTATATAACTAGCCATCGCAAACCATCTTCAAAACTATCTAACCAAACAGACAAAGAAATAAATAAATCAAAAAATAACACTTATCTTGTAAAAAGTGAAACCGCCTTAATACTTATTTATTCATTCCACATTACAGAGCAGGAAATATAATTTCAACACATACATATACACAAAAACATAGTATTTAAATTATAAACATTAGAAATGGGCTCACGTCACTCTCGCCACGAACAAGCACGATTCTCATTCGCAAGAAATGGATCTCCACGTAAATCTTACGATTCTGATCGTAGAAAATCCGCTGAAGAGAAAGTTAATGGACGAGACCACGCATACCGGCAAGAAAATCCAAAATTCACAATCCCGGAAAACACGCAAGGAATCCCGCGCTTAGAAGTTCAACATTACCTTATGCGATACCTTTATCAAGGGAACTTTTCTTCGCCGCGAGGCGCGCTCAACGCTGAAGGTAGTCGCATTCTTGATCTTGGATGCGGCGCTGGCACATGGGCGATAGAAGTCGCTAAAGAATTTCCCAACTGTGAAGTGACGGGTGTCGACATCTCCGCTTACTTCCCAATTAATCATGACACGCCGAACGTTAAGTTCCTCGAGCACAATTTCCAGGAGTGTAATCGGCTACCATTTGACGACAATACTTTCGATCTCGTCCACATGAGATTCTTGTTAGCGGACGTGAAAGAGAGAGATATTGAGAACGCATTGATCCCAGAACTTGTACGTGTGACTAAACCGAATGGCTGGATCGAGCTACTCGAATTTGATATCCAACATTTCAGTGATGGACCTACCACCCGTCGTTTAACCAATGCCTGTAAGTGTTCACGATTCACCGATCTTTTTTTTCTTTCCTAAATAATCATTTTTTTTTCCAAACAAATCTTCTTACGATTTTTGACTTTTCTTCTTCCTCCTCTTGTAGTAATGCGACATTTACAATCGAACGGCTACAACGGTCAAATAAGTGACAAACTCCCACAATATCTAAAGAAAACGCAGCAAATAGACGTGGTCAACCAATATGATAAAGCGATAACGTTAGGACGCTGGGCAGGCAAGGTCGGCGAATTGGCGATCGATGACATCTCGAGACTATTCAGTGATAACAAGGAACTTTCACGCTCGATGGGAATCACCGATGAAGAATACCAAAAACTCATCGAAGCATACAAACAAGAAGTGGAAACTAAGCGAACCTTCTTCCGAACTCACCGATTCTACGCACAAAAAATCGAGAAAGCACCACAACCAAAAAGCCCTACTATTGTATCGTACAACCATAAAGTTTAAGTAAACTTTATTTATGTGTCACCTGCTCACCAAATAAAATGGACAATTTTAGTTTTAGTATTTTAAAATATGTATATTTTCCTTAGATTCTTCATCCTTCTTACATTCTACTTATATATTAGACTCTAAATTTAATTCTCCACTTGTACCCATACAAACAATTCCTTCTTGTATATCTTAATCTTACATACACTCATACAATAATTTGATTTTCTAATTTCTAACTTAGCATTCTATTTATTTATTTATTTAGACCATTTATTGCATATATGTATCATCATCATAATATAATACTGAACGAATAAAATTTTTTTATAAATCATAATTTCTAATTCACTTAACAATAAATCTATGAACAATATCTAGCGTTAATAAAATAAAAAATTTTAAATAACTAAATCTGTAACCAATATCTAATGAAATAAAAAATTTTAAATAACTAAGACATAAAATAAAAATATTAGCTTATATTGTAGTTAAGATAATTTATAATTTATAATTAATAAAGGTAACGACAGCGCGGAATAAAGATATACGTACTATCCTTTGTATTCTTTTACTATTTTGAGATACCTATATTCTTTTAAACACATTCAAAATAATATGGATTATTAAAATACTGCTCACACGTTTTCTGATTACTTGCGATTTGCGATAATTCAGGAAGAAAAGGTGGTGGTGTTATAAAAAATTTTTTAGCCAAATTGTAGTCAGGTCAAAAAGCCATCGTATGTCAAACAATTTTGTACATGTGACACCTTCCTGGTTGGTATGACATTGCAAAGTTGATGGTTTATGTTGATAAAATCAAAATAAGAATGATTGAATTCAAGTTCGTGCATTGTAATGAGTTTAGTTAATATATGTACCGTTACTTCCTCTATTATTGTGAACTTAAAACAATTTTAAGTTTGTTCAGTATATTTATAGAATAATACTATTAACTATATTTAATTTAAAGAATATTGAGACCTTATATTAGATTAATTATATAAACCCAAATGCATCCATAAAAGAGCTCTACTTGCTAAGGCATAGCCAGGAGAGCAGAATTCAAAGGCAAGCCATGGAACTAAAGGGTCTCTTTGATAATAAAAACTAGAAAATTAAATCGTTCTCATTTAATGACATTTAATCACAAAGAATAAGCGTTATCTAGTTAGAAAATTTTTGATACGAACACTTAAGATGGTCAAAAGTGCAAGTAATAAACGACAAACATTAATTATGGAAGTTTATTGGATATTATTACTTAATTATATACAAAAAATTGCAAGTCAACCTTCACCTTTTATAATGGAATTCTCTCTATAACGACCAAATTTTCTAGAATGATTCATAAAGTGGTGCTCAAAAATAATGCATCACTAAAACAAAAAGATAAATTAGTAAATTTTTATTAACATAAATGCCATAGATACATATATAGTCCGATATATAATTAAATCCTAAATAAACGGCATATTGATATGTAATTAACAGATAAATATAATACCACTTTACTTTAATTGGGCTTTATTTATGCCCAAACCAGTAATGTATTTTTTTTTGATTATTTTCTTCAAAATAAATATATAAACACATAAAAAACACATAACAAAATAATATACATATTCTATAAATAAAATATATTCACAAATACACTCTTTTATCTCATATTATTTAAATTATCATGGTACATATTCTCATCAAAAAAAGATATCAAATTTATACTCTTCTTAAAGAAAATATTCCTCTTGTTATATTGCAAACTGTAAAATCTATAATCATAAGAATAAAGCAAAAAAAAAGATATTCATTATATCTTTAAAGATTTGCCAGATTCAGATCATTCTAGAATTTTTACTGATCATGATAAATAAAATATTATATATTTAATTTTGAATAATAATTGTTCTACTGCAGTATTTATTCAAAAAAACTGAAATTTAAAGATAAAATTAAGATTAGCACAAGCGCAATAAAGTGAATTTTATATTATAATGATCTTTTTTTATAAATTAAGTTAAAGAAATCATATCTTAAAAAATATATCAAATTTAATATTTATCAATAATTAAAGCAAAGTTATCTGATTTAGTAAATTAAAATTTATGATTTTTACTTTAAATAAATATAAATATTATTAAAAATGTAATAATAAATCTCTAAAAAGAATATTATATGAAATATTTAGAGATAAAAATATAATAGTTTGAAATTACTTCAGATTTTTTGATATTAGCAATACTATATATATTTATAATTATATAAATAAGAAATTATATTATGAAATCTTAAATAATAATCTTTTAAAAATAATTTAGTGGTATAATATTAATAAAATAATATTATTTTTCAACAAATAATAATTCAAAACACATAATAATAATAATATTTATTTATTTGATTAGCTATTTCAGTTACCTAATCTTACCTAATCAAGCATCTTTAAAATAAAATAGATATTATTTGTAAAAATCATTCATTAGCATTCATACTCTGAACTAACAAAATATGATCTAAAAAGTCTGAATCAAAATGAATAGTATCTTTTTAACTAATCTAATTGAAAGTATGAAGAAACATATTTAAGATATTATTAATAAAAGAACAGATATACTAAATAATGAAGAATAATTAGTTAAAATTTGATGAATTTTTATTTATCCATGATTTGAAATTTGAAATTTTTATTTTGTAATCAAAACAGTAAAAAAACTGGATCATATAATTTAATGTAAAATAGAAGGATTTTTTAAATTAAAATGAAAATCAAAATTAATATGTAAATTTTCTTATCTTTGATGACCTAAATAAATCTAGTTATATATTGTTTAATATTGTGTAGGTGAAGTTATTGCATCATGAAATTTATCTTTCAAAGTGATGCATTATTTTTGAGTATATGTTGCTATAAGAAAGATGTTGTTATAAAGGGTTTGACTTATAATTGGTCCTGTCGCCAATATATGGAATATCAAGAAATTCATTATTAAAAGATTAAGTAATTAAATTTTTTGTCATATGAAGTAATGCAATTCAATAACTACATGTATTAGCTTTAGAGAATGTTAACAGACACATTGCATAAACAAATGGAATAATAATGTTACGTCGTTCAAAATTGTAAAGTTCCATTGTAAAACTTTATAAACATATGTACAACATATTGTTCTGTTTCTTTAACTGCGACCGGAAACCCGTAGTTTTCCGAACCTACTTGCCCGTGATCGTCCAGCGACACCTGACCGTAAATCAAGTAATAATAATAAAAATAACAAATCAATCGACATCCAAATTAGAACAATTAGTAAATTTGGACTTATTAATAATTTGAACTTATTAATAATTTGAACATTCCTTAATATTTTTTTAGTTTATTATTTTATTTTTCTATGATAATAACGAGTAGAACTGCACATTCAGTAATTAAACCACTTCGTAATACATGTAATAGCATAGTCCTTTGCCCAATGTCCAAAATATAGACAGAAACATAGATAAATACATTTACCAAATTATCGTTATATATATAGGCGTGTTCTTGAGCCTTTAATCAAGTCAACTATAATAAAGTTCAAAGTAATTGAAATAGCATTACCTCTTGCTTCGGGTTTTGTCGTTTTTACCAGAAGAAAGTCATTGTTGTTTTGTAGAATAGTCTAACCGTAAAGAGACTTTAATCAACGTTGTACCTCGTGATTCTGTCCCGTTTAATTTAAAGAAATCTATTGTTAAAAATAATAATCTCCTTTGTTAATCGTGTAATCCCTCTTTCCTCCTTCCAAATCATTCTTTATAATAACCAAACACTCGCCTTTAACATCAACAGTAACCGTAGTTAATGGCACAATACCTTTAGATACCCAGTTAAAGAGACCCTTTACATCGAAGAAACTTCAGTCCAATCTCCCACAACGTGTTAAATCTGTCCATCTTCGAAACCCAATACATTTGCATGTACAGTATATAGGTAAGGTGCAACAATATATTAATGTAAACAATAATTTCAATTTGCGTAACGATAAATGTATGTATCGAATATTCTGTTACTTCTGCATATTTAAAATAAAATATATCATTAAAAGTGAATAATTACGTGCTTGCTTCATATCTCGAAGAAATTTAATCCTCTAATCCACGTCTTCAAACTCTATACATTATGTCAAAGCGGGATCGTAAGTTGATACATGTATTATTCGTTATACAAAAAAAATCCTTAATGTCAAACACCAAAGGGGAAATCAATCACAAATTTCCTAATAAAGGCATTTATGCATTATAAAAGGCAATTGAACGACTGTTTGATTGTCGAGAGTTTTTTGTGATTGAAATTTATAATAAAAATATTTTTTTTTATTTAAACATACTTGATGGGGGCAAATATTTCTTCTGAAGCGGAAAATATCACTCCACCTACTTCTGAAAATATGCAAAAAGAATCCATTGATCAGCACCCACCAAATACACCAACCTCACCCACTAGTAGATCAATCGAGCTCAAGAATACTAATAATAAAGAAGAGAATACAAAATACGCAATTCCCCAAGACGTCAAACAAAAATCCAGTCAAGAGATTCTACACTATTTACTACGATACTTAGCACAAGGCATTTTTTTATCGCCCATTCAACAACAGCTTAAAGCTGAAGAGAATAATGATAATAATAGCCTACAAATTCTTGATTTCAATTGTGGTTCTATGGGAACATGGGCAAAAGAAATCGCGTTGGAATTTCCTCAGACACAGGTCATTGGTGTAGTTATTAAAGATGATGAGATTCCCTCTAAAAGCAGTGATGAGGAATCAACATTATCAAACTTGAAGTTTATAAAGCATAATTTATCGTCGTCTGGTGAGATGGAAAATCGTCGTCTTCCATTTGCGGATAGCACTTTTGATTTTGTGCATTCTCGATTTTTGTTAAGACAAATTAAGGAGGGTGATATTGAACATACGGTCATAACTGAGTTGGTGCGAGTAACGAAACCTTCTGGGTATATTGAACTTGTGGAATGCGATGTGAGACATTTTAGCGATGGACCATCTACCAGAAAACTGACTAATGCCAGTATGTATATTCCCATCTTTTGCTCTCTCTTCTCGCTATCATGATGATTCAGTGTTAAATTAACAAGTTATTTAGTGTTAGACTACCTGAATTTAAAAGGCCACAACGGTCAACTCAGTGAAAACCTCGCACGTTATCTTCATCAAACATCACAAGTAGGAGACATTACACAACATGATAAAGCCATTCCACTAGGTCATTGGGCTGGTCAAGTAGGCGAACTAGCCATACAATCTCTAACAGGGTTTTTTCGTGAAACGACCGGACTTCCGGCCTCAATGAAAATTTCTAGCGTTCAATTTCAAGAACTTTTGTCCGCATATAGACAGGAAGTGGAAATAAAACGTACTTTTGTTAAAGCACGGTGGTTGTATACACAGAAGTTGTCAAGTGGTAAATGACACCGTATTAAATTTGCCGTCAAAACTAAATAAATCTACAAATCGACTTTATTAAGATTACAACTTTGTTAAATCTAATCATGATTCCATCAACATTAAAAAAAATAGATCGTTTTTATTTTTTCTTTGTAATCAAAAATTCTAATTATGTGTACGCACAACATGAAGCAAATATAAAGAAATAGAAACCACCCATTTATAGTAACTTTCGCGATTGCGGGGGGTTTGTGATGTGGGAGAAGCAACCAATTCGGAGATGTTTTGCCTTTATTTACGTAAGGCGCTTGCATATATGTTTTGTCGCGTATTACATTATCATGATTGATGAGATTGATTTCTAGGTTTTTTATTTATCTATTCCAAGAAATATGATTTATACAGTGAGGATTAATATTAATTCTATTTTTATAATTTTTACAAATATTATAATAATGATTAGGATGATGTAAAAAGAAAAAATAATGTCTATCAACAAATCCCAAGCTATGTGTTATGACTTCTCAGACAATTTATTAAACTTTTGCCCAAAGAATCGATGGGTCCTAAAGAAAGTTTTACGTTCCTCAACTTCCTCTTTATATACTTCAATCAGATGCTGATACTCCTCCTCAGTGATACCCATCGATTGTGGCAGTTCATTAGTATCAAGGAAAAGAATCGATAAATCCTCAATGGCCAAATCGCCGACACGACCTGCCCAATGTCCAAGTGGGATGGCCTTATCGAATTGGTGGACTGTGCCAACGAGGTTGGTTTGTTTTAAGTAGCGTGGGAGGTTGTCGCTTATGCTTGGGTTATATCCTTTGGATTGTAGGTGTTTGCTCACTAAATTATGTTGTAAAAGTGGAATTTGTTTGTTAATTGATGTCAACTGCATTGCGTTAATTGATAAATCATTTAAATTGTTAAAAAAAAATACATACGAGCATTGGTTAGTCGTCGAATAACCGGACCTTCACTATAATGTTGTACATCGAATTCAAGCAGCTCAATCCACCCATCCGGTTTAGTAACTCGTACAAGTTCAGGAATCAACGTATTCTGATAATCTTCTTCCTTCACATCCGCCAATAAAAATCGCATATGCACAAGATCGAAAGTATTATCGTCAAACGGCAAGCGTTTTCTCTCTTGGAAATTATGTTCGATAAAGTTTACATTTGGCGTCGTCACGTCACTCGGGAAGAAGTTCGTAATATCCACCCCCGTCACCTCCGCCGATGGAAATTCTTTCGCTACTTCAATCGCCCATGTTCCCGCCCCGCAACCAAGATCGAGGACTCGTGCATGACCAGCATTGAGAGTTTCTTGAACAGGAGATTTAAAGTTCCCTTGGTATAGATAGCGCATTAGGTAGTGTTGTACTTCTAGACGAGGGATGCCTTCGAGATTGCGGGGAATGTCGAATTTTGGATTATCATCTCGGTGGGCGTGTGCATGACCGTTTACTTTTTCTTCAGCAGATTTTCTTCGTTCTGAATCTGATGATCTACGTGGAGACCCGGTTTTTAAAGCGGCGACTCCATCTAAGTCTAGTCGTGAAATGCGTGCACCCATTTGGAATTAATTTGTAAATAATAAGTTTCTTTGCGTAAATAAATAATCTTTAGGTGGGTAAACCTTTATTAGTTGTATATAACTTATGAAGAGATGTTCTTTTTTAAAAAAAAAACCAACTAGCAAATCTATCCTCTCCTTTTATACAAGTCTCGTCGAATATGAATTAATAAATTGTCATGCTATTTCTTTTGTTAGATTATTTAATATATTAATATATACATACAGTATTATAAATAAATTAAATTGTATTCCGGAAACACGGAAGTATGAGAACTTGAAAAAATTACAATTACGGTAATGAAGATGCCATTCCAAGCGTGGGGGCTGTTCCTTGCTTACAAAAAAATTATGACGAAACCGTAAACATAAAAATACAGAAACGGTAGTATATGCAGTATATGTATAAAATAAATTATGCAATAACGATAAATTATACAAGAACGATGGATTATCGTGATCCTTTTGATAAACGGATGATTGGTTCCAAACTAAAAAAAAACAGGCTGTTATTCAATTGAAACAACGGAAAAATGAGTAACACAATGATACAATGATGATTAACGTTAACAGATGATGTATAAGGATCATTGATAAGATTATCTCTCGTTGTGTATTAGATTATTAATTGTACGTTTTTCGTTACAACATAAAATTAGTGGACGAAAACAATTAGATGATTTTGCTTTTTGTTTATTCATGTAATAATTACTGTAAATGCATGATCTTTTTTTTAAATACACGTTTCGTGATTCTGGTATTGCAAAGATTTGCCAGTTTTTTGTGTGAAAATTCTGTATAGAAAAACGATTTTCAATGATGATTCTATACCACCACGCTATTTTTATTATTAATTGCCATTTTTCTTTCTTTTTTTTAGTCTATGCAAAATATGCAGCGTGATCATGATAAATGATAACTTAAATGTGAGAGTTAGGTTATACACATACTTTTTTATTATCGTTACTGTATTCAGAATATTAAATATACATAGGAAAAATTACATCATCATACAAGTATTAGAAATTTAAAGTAAATAAGGATTGAAACCTTTCAGATTTGGGGGCACAAATTTAACTTAAAGCTCTAATGAGGGAGGCAATATTCTATATTTCATTGGTTGGTATCGCAAATATTCAAAGAGAGAGGTTTCTTATTTTTTTCAAAATGAAAGGGTTCTCATTATCTGGGGTTTCTTATTTTCGGTCATAACGGGTATTATTATTAATGTTAATATTATATTATTAAATAAAAATACTAAAATAGAATAAAAATAAAATTTATTTCCGTTGCCCTCTTACTGACTCTGCAGAAATTTTCGGCGTTGGCTGCGGCTCATCACCATCAATTTTCTGTGTATAGAATCGATGTGTTTTGAAGAATGTTTTTTTGAGTTCCACTTCTTTTTTGTAGACCTCGAGAAACTCGCGGTATTCTTGTTCAGTGATGCCCATCGATTGTGGGAGTTCTTTTATGTCGCGAAACATGCGTGAGATGTCATCGATTGCTAGTTCACCTACTCGGCCGGCCCATCGTCCGAGTGCTATTGCTTTGTCGTGTTGGTTGATTGTGCCGACTTTGTGTGTGTTTCTTAGGTATTGTGGGAGATTGTCGCTTATGCGACCGTTATAACCATTTGATTTGAGATACTTCATTACTGGAAGCAAAAAACATTATCAATTAGATAATTTTCCAAAGGACTTTTTTTGATTTTTCATTGGTAATAATTTATCGGAATACTTACATGAACTAGTCAATTGGCGTGTGATAGGTCCTTCGCTAAATTGTTGCACATCAAATTCCAACAACTCTATCCATCCGTTAAGCTTAGTAACTCGTACGAGTTCAGGTATCAGAAAATTTTCAAAATCTTGTTCCTTTATATCCGCCAATAAAAATCTCATATGCACCAAATCAAAAGTATCGTCATCAAACGGCAACCGTTTATTCTCTTGGAAATTATGTTCAATAAATCGGACATTCGGCACATTTTCTTTGTCAAACTCAATGGGGAAAAACGATGATATATCAACACCAGTGACCTGGCACGACGGGAATTCTTTTGCGACGTCTATTGCCCATGTTCCTGCTCCACATCCTAAATCGAGAACTTGACTAACCGTGTTGTTGTCGCTAGGTTTAAGCAATGGGTCTTGCGGCGATGAAAAGTTGTTTTGGTATAGGTATCGCATCAAGTAATGTTGAACTTCTAAACGCGAGATTCCGCGTGTGTTTTCAGGAATTGCGAATTTCGGATTATCTTTTCTGTATGCGTGATCGCATCCGTTTACTTTTTCTTCGCAAGATTTTCTACGAGAAGAGTCGTATGATTTGTGTGATGAACGATTAGATTGAAATGATTTTTTTCGTGAAAGTGCGCGTTCTTGTCTTGAAAGGCTTGAACCCATTTCTTTTAGAAAGATGTTTGCAAAATGATAAGAGGTAGGGAGAAAGACCTTTTTATTGTGATTATAATGTTTAAATAAATCGAAATTTCTTTGCTTACTTTAAGCTGTTAATGAATTTGAAAAAACGCGACAGCTTATCATTTTTATACTATTTCTTTCGTTTCGTACTCCTCGAATCATACATTTAATCGCAAATAACCCTCATACACTGCCCCATCGCTACATTTGATGATTTTACCGATTCCAAGACTATTTTTTTTCTCACGAAACTAATGCAAACAATGATCGCTGTTACTGCGTTCATGCCTTCCAATGGAATACAGAACAACCAAAACAATATCTTTTGTTCATTCGTAAAATGTGGGGTAATTGCATAAGCTAAAAAAACCTGTTTCTTTGCAAAGAATGCAAAGTTTCATGTTATTGTTTGTATGTAAACCATGATTATCTTATCTTGATTTTGATTTGTATTTTTCGCGCGTACACACACACAAAAGAAGTTGGCTAAATTTTTGTCCAACCTTACGACATGTTTTTAAGAATTTGTTATTTGTAAGGAAGCATGTTTAGCTCCGAGTTTTTTATGTGCTATGCCTCGTTTTTTCTATTGCATTTTTTTTCGCACACTAAACGCTGACCTGTTTGCAGAAAACACAATTACAACAAAGAAGTGTCGGGGGTATATTTATTTTTACGCTTGTATAAACTAATAAAATATAAATTTTTATATACGAAACACAATAAAACAATCAGTAAAGTTCTAGGTTTATGGTATTGTAGATTACACCAGATGTTTATGCAGTCCTCAGCAAAAGTACCAAATTTATTCTCCAAATAAAGATACACGTTTTGCGAATAATTTTTCTATTGATTAAAATTTCATTTTTGCGTTTTATGACGAAAAAAGGATTTCTAAAACCCGTCTGTTCTATAATTTACTTGGATTCAAATAATAATGACCTTACTGATTCGTAGCATACAAATTTTCTCATAAATGAATCTTTAAATAAATGATATCATTGTGACCTGATTACGGTATAGAATTTTCCTACAAATTGATTTATTCTGGATAATCTTTTATAGAAGTCCATTTTTTCTGTTACGTGTATGCAGAAAAACTTTTTCACCGTGAAAAAAAAGGCACCAAATAGATCTTCGTTGAAAAACAAAGATTCCAGATGTCTTTGATGCACATGAAAATAAATCATTGCATATCTTTTTGTAATAAATATATCCATGAATGTGAATTGTTTTTATTTGTGCAAATTCACATTATTCTTGAGTTTGAACACTATTTACAAACCGCACGGAATATAATGGCGTTAGTTTTTTAAGACAAAAAAATTATTATTAGAACGCCTTTAAGTAGGGCATCATGCTCTAAAAATATCACACATGATAAATTTTCCTTCCATTTGAATGCAATTTAGCATGCTAAAAAATCATAAGAACTATTACATGTACTAATAATGTTATTTGAATTTTTCATTTTTATTTATAAACTAATAAATATTGTTTATTATATGATTTTTATTGTTTTCAATTACCATTTTTTTTTGTTGCATAACGTTAAAAATATGTTCGTTTCTTATTTGGCTTTGCAGTGTTTACATTACTAGATCCAAAGTGAAATATCTTTATTTGGTAGAAGTTAACTCTGATCAGTGTCTACATGAATCAGCAATTTTTTTTTGGAATGATTCAGTGAACGATTTCTAAGCGTGAGCATAATGATTCTTGCTCTCTAATACAGTTGAATTTTTAAAAATAGATTCAGGATTTCTATGCGACTAGAACAATTAAACATCCAGTTACAAATAATTGTTGATTTATGCATCATCATTATCGTTATTCACGCGCATCGTGATTTTCACCTTTGCCTGGCGATTTGAAAAAGCTATTCAAGAAATTTATGAAGTACTGTACTGTACTTCCTTATACACGTACATAAAATTAGCCCAAAAATGCTAAACAGGAAAGCCACAACATATTTATAGTTTTGAGATGGTTATGTAGATACGAAATTGTAACTTGAGGAAAAATAAGGAATCATGAAATCCCATCCAAATTTTACACTAATAAATGGTACATTTAATTCTAAATAAAGTTATATTATAATTTCCAACTAATCAATACGTTAAAGATACATATTTTTATATGAATAAACAAATAAATACGATACATGTATAATTTATTTATTTGGTTTTTAAAACATAAATCTAAAGAATTAACGAAGATGAAACAGAACTTTTTATTATATGCTATCAATTGCATTCCTGTTAGCTTACTGAATATACCGGACAGAAGCGAATTAATGCTCTTCTGAAGAACCCAATAATTGCTAAATAAGATATGAACACGATAAATAAGAAAATTTTGCTTTTCGAAATATCGATATGTTACATTCTCCTGATCATCAGCAATATCACTTCACATTATGAACGTAAAAACATACACAACTCCCCTGCAGCCCATAGTAAATAGAAGATTCAAAGTCAGTAATAAATTACCTCTACAAGACATCATGAAACTTGTAAATGTGTCAAAACTGATATTTTGCAAACAACTGACTTATGCGTGGGATGAAGTAGCACCAGATATCAAAAAATTAATCGATCACTATATCAAGATATGCGACATCCCGTAATCAAGTTCGATCAAGAATACTACCATCTGATTCGTCTCGATAGATGAATAGAGTGGTAGCATTTTTGTTCGAATCGTATTATTGAATGTCAAGAATCGGATCACTGGACATCAAGATATGCGTCATAAAGTGGCCGATTGTATTTGAGGCGTGGAAGCAGCCTGGAAGTATGCCAGCATTGTTCTCTGTGCTTAAAAAAATTTTGGCACATTACATATGATTCATGGAAAGTGGGGAGAGGATTAGGATGTTTTTTCAGTTTACCATACTATCGATAAATAGTATAAATTTATTCCAGATCATTTTACTAGGCCACAATAACCCATTCATCAAAAGATCATTTGGCTCATATTTTCTTTTTAATTCCTTCATCCGTTGCAAATTCTCATGGCTATAAATAGTTAAATTACATATTCATATTAAGCGATTATGAAGATTGATAAATTTAAGACTATTAATAACAATACTTTATATCAACACTTGTCCTGAGCCATTCCTTACATGTTCAACAACTCTTTCTAATTTCTTTAAACTTTATTTTTTGGACATGCGTTTTAAAACGAATAATATGCCATGCCACATCAAAACTACGCATTACCCAATGAATCTGGATTTGCATGTTCACTGAACCGTCCGTGAGTACTATCTTTGCGCTTACGTGACGAGATTATCAATCATAAGACCATAGCGACCTAATAAAAAGTTTGTGACATTTATTTTGTTTAATTGATTATTATTCATTCACCAATCATATATCCAAAAAAGACCATCAAAACGAACTACCAATCCTAGTATTTTCAACTGTTTTACAGGCACAAGCAAATCTCGGTGACGTTAAACATTCCAGATAATTCATATGCCCAACAAATGAAATCCCGAATGAGTAGCATCCCGGATAAACGAAATCTCTGAATGAACGAACGAACTGCAATCTGAATGCACGATATCGTGAGTTTGGCATGCGCGTTTGGATGTTATTCTTACGAGATTTCGTGCATTCGGGATGCTGTTCATTCGGGGATGCCGCTCATTCGGGATTTCGTTTTGTCGGGCTTATGATTCTCGGGATTGTGTTTGTCGAGATGTCGTATTGTATCCCGCTGACATTAAAAATGAACTACTTTAATTTCATAATTCACGCGTTGCCAAACATGAACGTATGTTTTCTTTCTCTTTTTCCGACGCCTCTTGAATTTTATTCGGGTAACTTAAAAGTTGTACTTCAATTATAAGTGAAAGAAACATGATTAATTTAAAGGATGAAAGCCAAAGTAATAATATCTTTTTATTAGCTATAACTTCTATTGCAATCAATGCCGCAACAGCTACTTTAAGTTCTCCAGTATATACAATATCCTTACAAAAACAGAATCACCAATGGAAACAAAAAATCGGTCTTCAAAAAACAGTGTACTTTCAAAATTCTCTAGAAAAGTGAATAAATTAAATAGTGTTTACCGTGACTTTTCCAAGAATTTAATGATAGAGGTTATTATGGGCCAATTTTAATTGGTAGACAAAATTCAAGGTACTATTCGATACTGGAAGCTCAACCTTTGGGTACCTTTGACGACCAATCAAAGTCTTTCCTGTAAAAATCATACATTATTGATCCTGCTAAAAAGCCGAACTTTCAAAAATCTCGGAGAAGTCGCAACTGATGATATTTCAATTGCTAGTACAGTTGGCGTCATAAAGATCCGGAAGTTTTAAATTTGAATATCAGTTATTTGATAAAGAATGAATATAATTACATGAAAATTTGCAAATATATACTTTTTGATATGAAGAACAAAATTACTTAAGACATACAGTGGCAATCAAAAATAATGCAACGCTTAAATTTTTTACTAATTATAATTAGTAAAAAATTTAAGCGTTGCATTATTTTTGATTGCCACTGTATTGGTAAAATACATATTAAAAATATCATTAAATTATAAAAAACTAAAAACAATTATAACTTTATATCTTTATTGATTATTCAACGAAAAAATGTCAGAATTATGCTAAATATATACTTTGTAATATAATGATCAACTTCATCTATAATAAAATAATAGGTAATAGCATTTTTAATAATATAAGCTCAATCTTTGTTGAATCTGACTTATTTTTTTTACAATAAATTTTATGAGGAAAAGTGTAAAAATACATGTAATTAATAATTTTTGAGCAAACTTGATTTACAGATTACAAAGAAGATATGCCTAAATTATCAGACAATTTTTACAATTTTTCATTATTCTATGCACTATATAAAAATTCCGAATCTTATAACGCCAACTGTACAATAACTAAAAATCAAACGCTTGGATTGGCAGATCGGCACCAGTATTTATCACCGAGAAATTTGACAGTATTATCGGAATGGCTTTTGATATATTAAATTTACTTCATGCCAAACTCTCTTCTCTAATATGGTTGAGCAAAGAACCCGTATTGGTTTCTATTTGGGCAGAAGAAAGGATTACTTTAGGTGTAGATAATTCAAAATTTACAGGTAACTGATTTAATTCAAAGAGTCCTTCTGTTTGAGAGAATCAAGCAGAACTATTTTTTAAAGATCCCAAATTTCCAAAGCCGGGTGACATACAATTCGATCCCGATCGTGTCATTTTATTCGTATCATGTAAGTCACACAAGCCTCGATTTTTAATTGGTCAGAGTTTAATTATTGGCAGTCTCGTGGTTTTTAACATTCTGATTGGCCTGTTTGACAAGGCAAAAATGTATCCGTTATTAAGTGTTCTTTATAGACATGACAAGATTGTGTGTAATGTTGAGATTCAGTGCGTGGGAGTGTGAGTTTCACCGGTGTTGATGCATTAATATTTCACCACCAGAGCAATACAACCCGAATTTTGAGCATTTTGAATACTATTCTTGAGTTTGGAGTAACAATTTTTTCAATATTCACAATTTGCTTAATTCTCAATTTATACATAACCCTCCACAGATAATTATAATCAATAATAATCATCATCATCACCAGTTTTCATCACATTCACTTAGTTTACTAGAGGAAGAAAATGATAACAAAAATTGCTGAGATTTGAAAAAAAGAATGATCAAATAAGATAATGAATGTCAAAAATAACGGAAGAATGCTGTTATTGAACTTTGATATAATAAAAGAGTGCATAAAAATGATGTGAAATTTATTATTTTATTTAATAATAGTCTTTAATATAGAAGTTATAAGTCTAATTATTTTTACAGAATACAAAAAATTGAATCATTTAAAAATCAAATTTAAAGTAAAATATTGATTATTTTAGATTATAATTACTGTAAATTTAAAGAATAATAAGACTATATTATTATAAAGAATTTAGAATTATTATAAAAATTAAGAATCAAGATAATTCTTAAAAAATAAATATCTTTGAATATAAATAATTGTTCTAAATAGTATCAAATATTTTTAATATTCAAGATATTTTTGATTTATTTATATATTTATATTATATTTCAACTATATTTCAAAATATTTATATATAATATTAATTCTAAATAATAAATAGAAATAATTTTGAAATATATTTTTTTTAAAGTAAATAATTAAGCATTATAATAAATTATATTTTCTTTTAAATTATCTAGATTAGCTTATAAGTATATTATATTATAAAAAATTATTTTTATTATTTTATATTTATTTTTTCTTTCCATTATATTTATTATATTGTAATTTATTTTTTTTATTTATAAATATGATAAGAATTATAATTATTATATTTAATAATATAATATAATTAGCTTTACTAAGATATTATTCAAGAAAATAATAATATTTAAATAATAAATATCTTGATTAAGATAAATTTTTAAAATCAAGTATAATTAAAATAAAGTTATATTTATAAAATATTATATAAGAATCAGTTTTTTATAAAGTGAATTTTTTTAATTATAATTAATCTTATAATAATCTAATTAATTAATTAAGTATTAATTCTAATAATAAATTAATCTTATTAATGAAATTATAAATTTGATATAGTTTTATTTATATATAATTTTTTAAATTTATATTCTTATCTTCTTTTAAAAGATATTTAATATTAATAAACTTTTAATAATAATTTACTTAAAAAATAAATATTAATAAGTTTTATATATATCTTTGTTATATTTTTAATATTTTTATTTTTACTATATTATTTAATTTATAATTATCTAATAATTAATATATACTTAGATCTTTCTATAATTATCATATTTAAAAAAGCAAAATTAGATAACAAAAAAGAGATATAACTATAAAAAGATTTTTTTTATTTATAGTAAATTAGTAACTAAAAAACTTAAAAAAATAACTATAAAAAAGATAATTATAAAGAAATATAATTATAAAAGTTTTAATTATATTTATTAAGTTACTTAAAAAGATAATTTAATATTAATATTAAAAAATTTATTATTTTTTCAAGTTATTTTTTAAAATATAGAATTCAAGAGATATTTATATAAAATATATTAATTAAAATTAAATAATTTGATTTAATTATATTATTCTATTAATATTAAAATAAAAATTTAAAATATATAAAAATAAAATTTTAATTCTATCTTATTTAATTAAGTTATTAGATATTAGAATTTATTTAAATATAAAAATTTTTATT
>CAJVPS010000817.1:0-19544 GCA_910591765.1 Ambispora leptoticha | reverse complement strand
ATTTAATTAATTTAAAATTATATATATTATTATATAGATAATTATTATATATTTTCTAATTTTAAATTTAAATTATATTAGATTTTATTATTAATATTTCTTTATATTTTTTATTTATTTCTTTTAATTATTATTTATATTATTATTAATTATTAAATTATAATTAGTTATCCTTTAGAGATATAAATTAAGTTAATTAATTATATTTAATATATATTTTTATTAATATTTTATTTATTTTTTATATTTATTTCATTCTTTATAAATATATTACTTTTATTTATAATTAACTTTAAATTTGAATATTATTTAAATAATAAAATCATAAGTTTATAAATTAAAACTATTTATTTTATATTTTATCTTATTTATAAATATTAATAAATAATCTTATAGCTTAGTAATAGCAGATATAGTTATTATAAATACTACTTATTACATTTTATATACTATATTATATATATTTTATATATATATTTTAGTTTTAATATTAAAATTTAAAAAAATAAATCAAGATCAATTCAAATAATTTATACAAGATATAACTAAACTTATTAATATAATAAAGATAATAATTTTTCTAATTTAAAATTCTCATCTCATTTTTTAATTAAATTATTTATCTATTCAGAAGAGTTAATAAAGAATATACTTATTTAGATTACAAGTAAAATTATTTTTTTAGCTCAAGAAATTATAGAAGAGAAAACTTAAATATAATATATTATTATTTCTTTAACTAATATAATTCTATACTGATATCTCAATAAATATAAAATTACAAATAATAATTATTATTTAATTAATACTTTATTATTATATTTAGAGAGATTTTTTAATTATATTATTAATAATATCTTTATTATTAACTATATTTTCTTTATCTGACTGGATTTATATAAGATTATAATATAAAATTCAGAAATATAGCTAGATAAATCACAGATCTAGATCAAGTTACATACTTTATAAAAGATCTTAAATTCATTATCAAAATAAAAGTTAGTTACCAAGCATTAGAAAATCTAGAAAGTTAGTAATATACTTTGATATATCTATATATAAACAAAATAAACTCTTAAATATCTAAAATTAACATAATAATAATAATTTCTTATACTAATATTAGAATAAAGTTATCAAAATAGTGATTCTATATTAATAGAACTAGATTAAGCAGAAAGCTATTATAAAAAGAATAATCAAAAGAATAATAAATTTAAAGATATATACTATAATTATGAAAAGCCTAACTAATTATTATTCAAAATCAAAGATCAAGATTGCAAATATTAAAGACTCTCAAGAAGAATCATTATACCAAAATAAAAAAAATTAAATTTGCTTATTTAGAAGATAATTATGAAAGACTATTAAAATTTAATGATCAAGTTGATAATAAATCAGTCTGAGTATTACTTAATAGTAAAGTATCAAGAAAGTTTGTAAATAAAAGCTTTATATAAAAAAAATAAAGTGAAAACTTGGTTCCATTGGTTGAAAAGTAACTGTTGCATCATTATTAGAATTATTGGTGGCAGTTGTTACTGGAACTATTTCCGTAAAGATCAATATAGTTGTAGTCCTATTTGTAGATTTGTTATTGTGACAGTAATTACTTTAATTGTAATAGTCGTCGTGGTTGTGATATTTCCATCCGGAGTAATATGTGATGTTTATACTCGTTGATTTGGCAGTAATCCTTCCATAGCAGATCTTCCTCCCGTACCAATACCACTAATACTGCTAAAACCACTATTACCATCATTAATATTAAAATTTTGCGTTGAAGATGTTCAAGGCGGAGAGGGGATCCCACCCTGTTCAGAATTACCTCGCGATGCTCTTGTGCATCTGTTACATTTTGTTGTTGTTGCAAATGGCTCCCAGACCACATTTTTCCTCGTGGAGCAATATTATTAAGATCTTGGTGTCTTTGATCATTGTAAGATTTTGAGCGTGTTATTTTCTTCTTTATAATATAGAGAACACATGTTTCCTGCCTTTGTTAAAATTATTGATAATAAATTATATATATACTTTGAATGGTGCAAAGATAGTATAGAGAAAATAAGAATACGTGTGTAGTTAGAGAAAAAGATAGCTAATAAAAAATGTAATCTTTTATAACTGTGAGTCTTCTGGATGCTCATCGTTATCAGTCATCTAAATCAAATAATCATGATACGCCTCATTACTTTTTCATTTTAGTTTATCAATTATATATTATTAAGTTTAAGTTAAAACATTAATTTAATCGTGTATTTCCATGATATGGGTAAAGCAGGTGCATAATGATAACAATAAAAATCAGCGTATAACAAGTGCATCTGACTTTGAAATTTCCAAAACTGGCTATCAGTCATCTAAATCATGTCATGATAAGATACACCTCACGATAACTATTAAACAACACAAAATTTACCAGATAAAAATTTGTCATATATATGTACACACACAATTTAAGAAAGAATATGTCAGAAAAAGATACGGTTTTGTCGACTTAATTATAGCATTCTAAATATTACTGCTAATAATATACATGTATTTATGGAGATATTACTATTGAATATCCGCTAGACAATTCATCGTTATAAATTTGTTTGTGATATTTGATACGGCATCGCAGCCATCATTTTTTTGATATTTGTGCATTTACTATAAAAATCTTATCGTCTTTTGACAATCCGAAGATCGCTCGCTATAGTCAGCAATAAATATATTTCCAGGGTGAAAATCATCTCCTGAATTTTATGCAGATCATCAATAATACATATACAATGTATAAATTCGGAGAAAAGAATTAAAATTACTTATAAATCTTGTAAAATATAGATTCTTGCTATTCATTTGATTAAATATCTGTCAATAAGATTTATTCTATATCTAAAACCAAACCTATTATAAAGTAAGATACTGACTGGTCAAAAACTTTTTCCAATGTGTCAAGTACTCCAGATGAATAAATTCATGTAGTCAATCATTTACTCTACTCCAAGCATCAACATTTACTGTAGCTAGCCACTACTACATGTTAATACATTTTCCAAAGATATCAGTTTTAATTGTGATTGAGTATTTTCCGCAAAGATGAAATTCATGTAGTCAATCATTTACTCTACTCCAAGCATCAACATTTACTGTAGCTAGCCACTACTACATGTTAATACATTTTCCAAAGATATCAGTTTTAATTGTGATTGAGTATTTTCCGCAAAGATGATAATGATATATTTGATTCGAACGGAACCAATCAGGAAGAGATTCTAAGAATCGAGTGTATTCATTTAAAAGCCAATTTCGACAAATTGAGCGGAAATGCAATTTAAACTTAGCAAAACAGCTCGCTAAAGAAGTGATGTGTATATACAATGCAGATATTATTCATCGGGACTTGATAAGACAGTTACTGTATATAATTTCAGTTCTAAATTTGATTTTATAAATACTAATTTTGATTATTATTAATTAATAGAATCATATACTCGCTCATAATAAAAAAATCAAAATTTCAGACTTAGGCTATTTAAACCTTTCAAATGATCAATTTCACTCAAGAACTATTTTGGCGTGATAAGTTACATGAATCCAGCATCTCTAAGAGATACGGAAAATTTTAGAATTAATAAAAAATCAGATATTTTTAGCATTGGAAAGTTATCTTCTTTTTGTTTATCAGAAAAGAAATTTACGGAACTCCAGATAAAAACGTTAAAATTTATCAAGCATGTTGGGATGACTTATCAACCAATCACCCGAATATTAATGAAGTAAATACATATATATTGTTGTTATTATTTCTTTGTGATTTTATCGAATACGAGCTTAATACATGTAGTACAGTTGGTACTGTCTAATTGCATAGTATCGATGCGGCCAAAAAAATGCATTTAGACAGTCTAAATCATCTAAATCAATCATATGCTTCAAATTGCAATTATACATTATGCAGTATGCAATTAGACAGTTATCAACTTATTATTAAATGTTTCAAAAATTAAAAAAAAAGATCCTTGCTAAACTTTACTCAGTGTCTAAACAACGTACGTAGTGTGAACATGTGGCATACTTTCAAAATTTTCAGGTTTCTCAAGCACTTTCTCTTATGAATACAATGATATATACAAAAGAAAACCCTACTGGTGAAATTATATCTCCACACTATCAGAAAAAGTGGTTGAATTCTTGAATATGAAAAGCCTAGAAGATATCAAAGAAGGAAATTTGGATACATTTGGATTATCTGAGGCTTTAAGAGATGAAAGATTTTACAACGAATTTTACAATTTTGCAACCTCGCCTTCTATCCAACCTATTTGGTCATATTCTCATATTTATAATTTCAAATTTGGATTATTGTTGTTCACCAGCAACAACTAGAAGAATGTTTAATCGTTATGACTTGAAAGTACATTCAAATATGGATTTGGAACTTCAAGAAGCTCGGTTGATTTTGTCAACACCTAATGCTAACTCTCTTGATATTACAAGAGAAAAACTCGTACAATATTACTAGATAAAAATGGAAAGGAAAATCAGAAAAAGAAGCAGAAATGATGGTCAACGCCATTTTCAAATCATTTGTAAGCTATCGAAAACGCTAATCTCTTAGTTATTAATAAAAAAATCGAATTCCCGGTGATTTATGATAATTATTTCCCATTAAATTATGATCTACATTTATGTAACGTGG
This sequence comes from Ambispora leptoticha, assembly GCA_910591765.1. Lineage (NCBI taxonomy): Eukaryota > Fungi > Glomeromycota > Glomeromycetes > Archaeosporales > Ambisporaceae > Ambispora > Ambispora leptoticha. The sequence continues at coordinate 14,851 of CAJVPS010000817.1, read as the reverse complement.
ACTATCGCTATATGATTTTATTTACATCATACATCCTAATGTACCATGCATTAAGCTAACTTCACGAATATCGATAAAAATATCATGATGGTGATAATGATAGTGATGTTTTACCACACTCCGAAAAATGTAATATCGACACATGCTATTGGAAAATACGTGAGAAACTGATGTATTTTTATATAATTGGACAAGTGTGTGCGTGTATGGGTGCTCGCATAAATAGCTATCATGGATATCTTGCAAGATCTTTATCATTAATTATCAACATCAACACTGCCTTCCCAAATATGATTTGCGCAGTTTGTAATCATGTGACCAGAAACTGATATAAAATCAGGGGTCGCTTTCGAAGCTAGCTATCAAACACACGTTTTGTTCACTTTTACTACTTTATAAATAGCCAAAAATGTCATTCTTGCATAAAATGATACCCAGCCGTTGACCGATCCTTCAGATTGGCCACATTCCGAATACCGACGACTTGACTTACTTCTTCGATGTTCGATCTGCTTTGAATTCTTCCAGACGCCAATGATTGTTAAATGCGGGCACATCTTTTGCGCAAGTTGTATTGACGCATGTATTACTAGAGTCCCGGGGTGTCCGCTTTGTCGTGCGACGTGTTCTCCCAACGATCTTAGGGAGGAAACTATTCTTCAAGATATAGTAAATCAGTATAATATAATTAGGTAGATTTTTGAATATGATTTATTGATCTCATAAATCAGTAAATTAATTGATGTTTCTTTTCGCTATTATATTAGACCAGAACTATTGAAAATCGTTACAGAATACTCGATGCTAAAGAACGCCAAGAAAACAGAGATGTCGCATTCCGTTGAGTTAGGAAAATCAACAACAAATGCGGCAGAATCAAATTCTTCAACTCCAAGATCACCATCTTCAGATTCGTCATCCGAAGTGGAATATCTTTACACAGTCTTTCGAGATATATCTCCTGAAATAAAAGAGCATTGCCGTCTTCAAGTCATCGAACTCAAACATTACCATCTTCAAATTCATTACCTGAGGTGGAATACCTTTACACAATCTCTCGAGATGTATCTCCTGAAAATAGAGTAACGTTGCCGTCTTCAAGTCATCATCGAACTCCCGTAACTAACAAGTATGTGATTTCACAATTATTTTCTTGATTTAAAATTTAGTAATTCACCAGATTTCTAATTGAGATCTTTTTGCTGATTGCAATGGAAATATCAGTAGCAACACAAGTGTTATCTCAAAAACTGAAATGAAGAAAAAACCAAAGATCGTCTACTCGCTTATGAAAGAATCAAAATTACGTGAGATACTTAAGGCGAGTAAAACATGTATTATTCATACCTATTGGATGTGATCTTTTGAAAATCTAATTTTGTATAATAAAAATTATACATCAATACAGAAAGAGGGCTAATCAACATTCGGCAACAAAGCAGAAATGATTAAAAGACGTGCGGAATACGTAAATCTCTTCAAATACATTATTTCTAAGTATGCATGTGATCTTGCTTTGTATTTTATTGATTTTTCTTGCAATTATTTAATAGGATTTTGAAAATGAAAATATATAATAAAAATGAAATTTAATCACATGATAATTGCTAATGTCAGCTGAAAATTGCCTGTGACTGCATTTTGAGATCGTAAATTATACGCATATTTTAATTGACTCTGGGTGATAATCAGTTGGAGTCACTACCATTGATTTGATGCGTAAAAAATAATAATTACCGGAAGTTTGTATATGATGGCAGACCTTTATCGGCTATTAAAATTTGATGAGAATATGAATTTATTTATGAATGATTAATTGACAATTTATTAGTTGATAGATTGATTGATTGACTGATTGATGGCTACATGAGAAAACAAATACGAAATTTTATTATACACATTTGTGCGCATATTAGTATCAAAAAAAATAAAAACCACAGGTAAAATCAACGACCTATACGCTCGTAGTGGTTAATTTGTAGTGAATAACTTTTACACAACTACTTAATAGTCGGTTCACTCTTTCTCTTCGCCGCGCTTTCTCCCGTCGTTGTATATGGGTGTTTTCATTTTTAAATATATATAATATATCCGCACGATACGAAAAAGGAGGGAATACTCTTCTTTTTTTATTTTTCCTTCTCTCCTCTAATGTGCCACCCTTTTATTTTTTTATTTTTATTTTTAATTAAATAATTAAATAGTTAAATAATATTTTTTTTCCTTTTCTATTAAAATCGCTCAGACAGCTTATGACGGGTTGTCCGCCTACATTCGGACAGCAGTACCGTCAGCATTTTTTTCAAATCCACCACCGCCACAACACAATTATCAGACCCTGGCGGCTCATCATTTGTACTAACTTCAACAGTCTGCTGCTATTCAGCATCAGCAGCCACAACCTCGGCAACAGTATCCCACGAACATGCCTGTAGTTTATACTTCATCCGTTGTTGGGCCTAGGTCAATAATAATAATAATAATGAAGCAGCAAGCAATCAACCTTAATCTTCTGTTAATAACCACCATAATTCCTCGAGCACTTTGAAGTCGGTCGAGTTCGCTTCGAATATGGTTTACCAAATGTGGCATTTTAAAAGATCTTCCTTTGCCTTGGCTAGTCAGTATGGCGCTCCACCTGCATCGAATCCTAATAATATCTCACCAACTGCGAGTCCTCAATTCAAAAATTTCTGTAATCATGTACGATTATCAAAATATGAAGTATCTCATCCATTATATGCAACAAATAATCCGTATAAGTAGTGGAACGATCACAAGGCAATATTACCATTACTTGCCGAACAAGTAAGAATTTACCTTGCAATTCTAGCTTCTTCAGTTCCTGCTAAGCGTGGGCAAAGGTAAAATAGGAATTTTCAATTCAATTATAATTTCAATTCAATTCACAAAAATAACTATAAATTACTAATAAATTCAAATAACGTTTATTCCAAACCATAAAACAAAATAGATTTATTCTGAAACAATTAAAGTCATCAAATCAAAGAATAAAACTCAAACACTATTCATCAACTTTTGTATGGCCAAAGCAGTAAAGCATTCGATTTCGTTATTCTTTATATACAATTTGATTACAATACAAATATCTAATTTACAGGTTATATTTAATTCTCTATAATAATTCGTGGATTACTACATACAAAACAAAGTATGAATTACTGTAAGAATTACTACAAAAGGGCTGACTGTGCTTCGAATAATAATTATAATTATAGGAAAAATAAGCAAAATTATTATGTATATCACAAAATATGAATTTTAGAGGCTTAAAAGTATAACGTGCAATTCGAATGTTTGTAAGAATTCCTACTGATGATTATATTTTAGAGAACGCAAGAATTTTTGTAGGAAATTTGAGTTATTGTGAAGGCAATGTTGATGTTGATATCATAAAGAGGTAGGATGTCATGGAATTTTGGTTTTTCGTAACACATTACTAATTAATGATAAAGATCATGCATCTTTCCAGCATGCTCGTAATCACAGAACTTTTCATCATGATGGCAATATTAATATTAATACATGCATGTACTTAACCCCGAGAATCTTGTTGATTACCATTAATATTGAATTAATATATAAATCGAATTTTTTTTCGAATTGGCTTTACTGTTTAAAAATATTTACAATTAAACTCAAATTGGTATCTTTAAAAGTTTTACGTAAAACCATACTAAAAAATAGTGCATTACATCATTTGCAAGATATCCATGAGTATTATTAATAATAATTATTCCCAACATGACGTTACTCATGTCAATATAATATTAATACTGTGGGAATAATAATATATTGATATGGCTGAACATAATACATCACTCAAATTAACCCCTATTTGACTATCGAATAATCAACAAACAAATGTTCCCACAATTCCCACAAACATTGTGTGTTTCTATATAAACAGATTCAGGAATTATTATATGCCTATATATTTTATTATCAATAATATAATTGTCGTTATCAAATAAAAAGTTTTTTATTTTAACAAAGTCAAAAAACGTGTGTACTTTATATAATAAAGAAGAAAATGGAAAAAATGCACCAAGATCTTAGTAGTGTTGCTACGACGGTGGCAAACGAAACTGATTCTACGGGGAGTACATCTGACGATACCTCACCTGCCGTTATTGTTCCGATCCCAAAACGATTTGTGCCACAAGACTTTACAGAACGCGTAGAACATTTAAATAATCAGAATAATAATACTAACAATAAAACTAGTTCTGATGATACTAGAATTCCTCAAGATTTTTCAGGGAGCCATTTGCGACAACAACAAAATGCAGCAGAACGCGCGAGAGCGTCGCGAGATAATTCTGAACAGGGTGGGATCCCCCCTCCACCTCGAACATCTTCAACGCTTAATTTTAATATTAATGGTGGTGATGGTGGTTTTGGCGGTATTGGTGCGGGAGGAGTACAAACATCACACAGTATCCCGGATGGAACTATCACAACCACGACGACAGTTACAATTAAATTGACTACCGTCACAATAACAAATCCTACAAATGGGGCTACAACTACATCAGTCTTTACGGAAATTGTTCCAGTAACAACCGCCGCCAATAATTCTAATGATGATGCATCAGTTACTTTTCAACAAATGGAACCGAGTTTCACTCCAATGTCGCCGAAAATATCCTCAATTCCAAATTATCATCCACCTGCAAACAGCATCAATAATGGAATTAATAATCATGTCGCTTCAAACATGCATTCTTCAGGAAGTAATAATACAACGAATTATAATTCGCCAGACATGAGTAAAAGAAATAGTCCGGCGCTATCTTCTTCATCCGATCATCATTCAGCAATGGGTAACTCAATAAAAAGTCCGCGAGACAGGCGTTCGCCTAATAGTGCATCATCTAGTCGTAGAAGTACGAGGAGTGGGACTCCTTCGAGAAGAAGTCCAGGAAAGATTGATTTTATTTTAGCGGACCAATCGGCGAAAATTGGAGGAGAAATAACAGAAAGAGATCAAATGTCTATAACAACTAATTTACATTTAGTTAATTCGGTGCCAATGAATGATAATAACAATTCGCCATTGCTCAATAGCAACAACATCATCTCAGCATCAAATGTATCATATTCCAACAAAGTTCCCATTTACAATCAATCACCAATTCATAACGATGTATTAGGACAATTATCTTCGTCACGTGACGACTCGATTCCTTCGTTTATTGACGCGTCAAATGCTGCTGAAGGATCTCCTCCTTACCTAAACGCGTCTAGCCCAACTGGCGACGTTGCCTCTTTTATGGATATTGCAAAATTGACAGAAACGCCATCAAACATATCCGAGACTTCTGACAATACAACCTACGCTAGCTACATACCACCATCTCCCAGCTATATTCCTCCTCGCAACAATTTCGATAGTACCCCCGTCCAAAATTATAATGAGACTACCATTGAAAACTCACTCGTTTCCAATGATCCATATAATGAAAATCAAAGGTTATTAGATGATATAACCAGTCCAACAAGCTCCGGAGGCACTCTGAATTCAGTATCATCATTGAGTCCTGCATTTAATCAAGCTTCTGGTCAAAATCTGGTTTCATATGAAGAATCTCCCTCGCCGATCGCTGATGGAAAACGTGATCCTGGAAATTTTTTCGATAAAGATATCGATCAAAATGAAGATTATTATAGTGACGCTAGCTCTTCTACCTCATATAATAATAATAAAAATAAAAAACAGGAAAATTCTGGACGTTCATCACCAATCCCACGTTATTATCGGCTTCCCAAATTAGGAGCATTAAGCACGGTATATGAAGTTTGGAATGAATGGCATGTAGGATTAAATGGAAATCCTTCTATAGAGGAGTTGCTAACTAAATTCGGAAGCAAATGGACAAGCGATAATTCTGGTAGACTGTTTCGACGACGAAGAATTATTAAGGAAATTAAACGAAGAATAGAAGAATTTGGCAACGATGAGCGAACAGCCATTGAATCTCTTGAGACGATGCGAGCGGGAAAATCTATTAACTATTTACACGATAAATTATCCGAAAGAAAAAAGTAATACCTTTCATTTCTTTTTTTTACAATTAATTAATATCGGTCGTGACGATAGATTGTTTGTTCTTTGAATTTCTACTAGAATTATAACATTTTATTCCTGTAAAAATTATTAATTTCCATATAAAATTAGAGTTTTAATTACGCGATGTGCTCTATAATAACGTGAATATGTTCTTCGGTAAAATATTGCCTATTTTTTTTCGTCGCTAGAAACTCTTCAGAGTCCTGGAGGGTGAGGTTAGTTAATTTGCAGTCGTCACAATATTAGCTTTCCATATTTTCCTTTACATAAATCGGCGAATTTCGAGTCGATGGCGATCTAAATATTTTAATCCGATCCAAAACCAATAATAAAGTTTTCAGGTCAACTTTTTTGTAATTAAATGCCAATGCATCGAATTCGGTTGCCTTCTTGATAGCATTTTTGAGTTCACCAATGGTTTTTTTCTACTAATCTTAACAGGAAAAGCATGATCTGAGTCGGGAATCTTTCTTTAATCATGCAAAAAAGTTATCGTTATTGCCTTATATACATGCTATGTTGATCACGTCATTAGCTAAAAAACATAAAATGGAGTCGGCTGAAAAACACGAGAAGCTCAATTATTTAGGATAACAACAGCAGCAACAATCGTTCATTGGCTCAAGTAAAAATACACGAGAGACTTCAAATAATTATAATAAGAGCACAAATACTAAATGATGCTGCCGAAGCTGATGTTCCAGATGGTGAACCTCATCGACAAGGAGACGCACGTAGCCAATCGAACAAGAAGAGAGAACACACTGTATGTCAATTGGTGTGTACATACAAATCTATTTCCTTCAAATAAGAATATAATACAATTCTTTTACTTAAAAGGAAATGGAAGGTTCCTTAATATTTGAAAAATATTTATCATTATTTAATTTAAGTATACTTTATGAAGACATAATGAATATTAATTCGTTAATACTATATGCGTATGGATATAGAGCGCCTTCAGAAACTCTTAATCAGCGACTGTTTACAAAAAAGAAACGGGTTCGGGAACACTTTGAAGATCTAGAATCATGTTACTTATCCTATCGATTGCAAGATAGTATGTTTTTATATTTTTTAGACTGATTTAAGTTATTTATCAATCTAATTCTTCCATTTATAAAACCGATCCCCAGAAAGGAGGATTGTCCAAATTCTCGGATACACTTAGCTCATTCACAAGATATGGCCAATTTCGTCCAGTGAGTACTTTGTGATATGGAGATTTATTTGGATCATCTTCCATGGTTTCTAGTATTGAATTTGACTGTGATGACGAGTACTTTGCCACGAAAAAAATTAAGATTTTCGAGTATGGCAATATCGAACGGCAGCTTGTTGGAGCTTCACTAGGTTATAATAATAATGTGAGCTCTTCCGTTAGGGATAACATGTTCAACCAGAGAAGGATCATGAATTCATATCTTCATTACCCAATAAAAGAAAGGACTTGAAAAAGTAAAATTAGGTTAATGTACTAATATTTGAAATTTTTTGATTTTTTTCTTAAGTCTAATTAATTGATGCGAAATAACCACTTTATTTTTAAATAAATATTAGTTGTTTATCATGGAATACGTATAAAACTCAAATTGCAAGTGCAGATTACGATGGCGTGGTCTCCCTATGGGACGTTAATACCGGAATGCAAGTAATGTCTTTCGATGAACATGAAAAGCGTGCTTGGAGTGTTGACTTTAGCAGAATGGATCCTACAAAATTGGCTAGTGGTAACGAGGATACCAAAAATATTATTAAGACATTTATATGTTTTTGACGCTAACAATACCACCATATAATAATTGTTTTTTTTTTACGTTTAAGCATATGATAATCCAGTGAATTTGTTGCGTTAAGCTTAATCCCGATATCAGTCATTACATTGCATTTGGTAGCGCAGGTAATTATCTTATCTATAATATTTTCATTTAAAATACATTCTATATAGCATTGATTATATAATTTGAATTATTAGATCATCATGGCGACACACGCGAGAACCAGTGTTCGTTTATAAAGGCCATCATAAAGCGGTGTCTTATGTTAAATTCTTGTGATCCAATGTATTTGTGTCTGCGTATGTAATAAATAATATTTTTTGAGTTAAATGGTTTCTTTTCCGCTATTTACTATTTTTTTAATGATAATAGATCGACGGATAGCACCCTAAGACTCTGGAATACCAATACAAATTCATGCGTAAGGACTTTCACTGGATACGTAAACGAAAAAAATTTCGTGGATCTTATTATGACTGCCGATTGGATCATGTGTGGCAGTGAAGAGAATTCAGTCATTGCTTATTATAAACCTTGTGTCAACCAGTTGTCCGATTTAACTTTGGCAGTATTAATAATGTAACAGTAATTGTTAGTTGTTTATGCATGGATGTTAGCTAATTTTGTAATCCTCGTTTAATTGATCTTGCTTTTAACAGGCGAAGAGGCTCCAGAAAGTGATGCATCCCTATTTGTAAGTTCCGTCTGTTGGAAAAAGAATTCGAATATTGTGCTAGCGAATAGTCAGGCACTATCAAAGTGTTAGAATTGGAATAATAATAGTAATACATCATATTCTTATTATAAAAAATAATAATGATAAATATCATAATGAAAATAATGATAATACAATAGGAGTATAGCAATATTATAATAATAGAAATAAAGGCTCGATTAAATCGCGCGCATAGTACTGTACATTACTATGCGCATAGTATATACATGTAATACGCATAATGATCTACATATATAGTAATCAAATACGCGGCGCGAATTCATGTTGATTTTAAAACGTTCACTAATCGTAGTTGTATACGTCCGGATTCAGGGCATCAACATTGAAAATTTTTTACTCAATTACTCACCCGGGTCTTTTTCAAAAGCCAATACTTATTAATATATATAAAAATGTTAACAATCAACATTATAATCCAATAAATAACATATAACAATAATATAGTGTTAATATTGTTTAGTTTCAAGTATTAAAATATAATATCCAGTTCTACATATAGTACATACTATTCAATTAAAATAGTATATGAATAAAGTTTGAATGAGAACCTGGATACTATATATGACGCATATAATTTCTGTAAACTGATGTGAAAAGGGAAAACTGTGATTTTATTAATATAGCAATATTATATATATCAGACTATTACACTATTTCCTATCCAATTATGGGCTATATTAACATGAAAATTTTATTTAGCTATTCCTGAACCTCTGTTTTAAAATATTTTCCTGCAAATATGAGTTTATTCTAATTAAAAAAGATAAGACAAAGCTCATTTTCAAAATCAAAAATGAACAAAAGTCGAGTAATACTGATAAATAATAATATTAATATTATTTAATAAGTAAAAAAGTCAATAAGAGTAATAGAGAAATAAAATATCTAACTAGAATAATAAGAAGCAAAAATAAAAATAACAAAAATAACCATAAATCTATTCTAAAATATATTAGTCTTTCAAAAAAAATTATCTTTGTATACTGACTTGTCTCTAATCAAACAAGATATAATTCAAATGAATTAGAGAACAAATTAAAATCGAGAGATTTATATAATTATTGAAAGATAACTTATTTTGTAAATTATACTTATTATCTTAGCAGAATAAATCATTTGTCATTAATAATTTTAAAAATTTATTTTTATATTCAATTTTACTAAATCAATAGATAAATATCAATAGCAAAGTTTATCTAATAAGAATAGAAAAAATATTCATATTTAGTTTAAGATTAGTTATTTCTTTTTTTAAAGATTTGAATGATTAATATATACAAATTTTTTGATTGATAAGAAAAAATAATGTCTGTCATATATATTTTTTATAATATAAATTTAGAGTTAAAAGTTGAATTTCTCTAGACTTTTTTTCTAATAATATTAAAATATAAATATCATATAATCTTATAATAAATATTATACTTACATAAAAATATTAAGAATTTTAATTACAATATTATTAAGAATCTTTTCTCATTCTTTTAATTAGATGCTAAAGCTTTTGTAAAGATATATCTATAAAATTATTATCATAATTTATTAAAATTTATTATATTATTTTAATATAATCTTTCTATTACATAAAAGAAATTATCAAGAAGTTCATATAGAATATCAAGATAATTAGTAAAGTAATTTGCTAGAATTCACACAAAAAATAAAGTTAAAAATAAATAGAATATTATTATTAAAACTTAAAACTTTATTATAATTATAATATTAAAAATATAGAATAGAAATAGTATCTTTAAATAAATAATTTAGAATTATATAAATTAATAATAATTTATAATATATAAATATTTATATGATAATATCTTTGAAAAATACTTATTAATATATAAATATAATAATAAAAATATTATAAATAATAAATAAAAAAAGATAATATATCTAACTATTTAATAAATAAGAAATAATAAAAATTCTGCTAAAAATATCTTCTAAGACTAAAATAACTCAAGTTATTATGTGATTTATCTTGATATAATTAGATGATTATAATATAGTAAATCATATTATTACTATAGTGACATAAAATTTCTTAATTTTCTAATATTTCTTTAGTTATACAAAATCACATTTTTCTATAATTTTTCTTTATTTTATGAATATTTCTATTTTCATATTATATATTACTATATTTATTATCACATTTCTATTTTTAAATACTATATTTATATTTTTATAATATAATATTTATATATATAGTAAAATAGTATAGTAAAAGATTATTTTTAATTTTGGTAAAATAGTTACATTTGGATAATGATCATAAATATCTTTTTATATCCTTCAATATTCTTTAACATTCTCTTACATTCTTTCATATCTTTCAATATCTTTTTATATCTTTCAATATCTTTTCATGTCTTTTAATATTTTTTTATATACTTTAATATTCTTTAACATTCTTTAATATTTTTCAACATACTTTAACATATATATTTCTAATTATTTATATTATATTACTTTAATTACAATATGTATATTAGATATTATTAATTAATAATATTATAATAATTTATATATTTGAAAAATGTATAAAAGAACCTGCTATTCCAGCTTGAAATAAATAGTTTTTGAATTAAATTATTTGAAAAATATAATTAAAAAGCTTATTATCATAATAATAGTAATCTTTTTACAAGATTTCTTTTTTGATTATACTAGTACTCTTTTTTTCACTCAGTTTTATTTCTTTAATCATATAAAGTTGATTTTAATTTTTGGATTATAATATTATATTGATTTTTGATATTATTTTGAAAATAGAAGATCTTTACTATAAATAAGTCATACTTTTTATTTTATTATTTTTAAGAGTAGAAGATCTTTACTATAAATAAGTCATATTCTATTTTTATTTAGTTATTTAGTTTATATATTTTAGTCTTTATCTTTTTTTAGTTGTAATTTTCTTTAATTAATAGTAGTTTTACTATTTAATTATCTTAAATCTTGAATTATATTGATTATTAGTAACTTTACTAAGCTAATCTTTATAATTTTTTTGATTTATTTTATTCTTTCTTTATTTATTTTACTCTTTAAAAGATAATATCTATAGATATTGATACAGGTCTTAGAAATCTTTATCATTATTGAAAAGATAGTCTAATTTTCTTTTTTTCATTCTTTAATTAATTTAGTCTCTTCCAATCCTATATTGTTAAGATAAATTCAAGTAAAAATTTATTTATCAATTCATCATAATAAATTTTTGATACTCTCTCTATAGAATAAAATCTCTGGAGACTCCAATTTTATTTTCATTTATTATCTCTATGAAAAAAAACTCTCTCTATCTATCTTATTTTATTTATATATTCTTATTATTCTTTTTATATTTCTTTTTAATATCTCTTTCTTCTATTATCTGTAATTGATAAATATTTGAGTCTTGAGTTTTCATAACTAATAATTATTTTTTTATTAGACTATCTATTAATTATTATCTTGAAATACACAAAGATCTTAATTTCACTATTAGAATACCTGTTCAAGACTTTTATCCTTATTATAACTCTCTTTAATCAAATTTTTCTTTATAATTTTATATATTTCATCTGCTTACAGAAAATATTAGAGCAATATTAATTAATCAAGTTATATATTTATTATTTCAAAAATTACTTCAATTTGATCTTAGTAAAATATATATTAGCAGACTAAAACAAAGAATAATACAACTAGTAAATATCTTTATATTTGATTATATTAATACTTAAGAAGAATAACTTAATTTAATTAAATAATTCTATTAATAATTTATTTATTAAGACTTTATCTTTTAACTGAGAACTTCTACTAATAATGATAATATTAATAAATACTATTTTAAAATCAAAAATTCAGAAGATATATCAATATCAAAACTGATAATTTTCTGCTGTGATATAATGTGAATTCTAACTGTGATTAGATTATGATTTTGTATAATATTATGATCAAATTTAAATAAATTCTGACTGTATTATAATCAAAATTTAGTAAATTCCATATTATTCTGCTATAAACTATATAATAACCTGACAGATTTTGATCAGTATATAGTATATATGATTAAAAATCCTATAAAATAATTAAAATTCAGAGAATTAGTTATTATTATGATTTTTTTAAGAGATTTTGAAATATTGATGAAGTTATTTCAGATGAAAAATCAGTTTTTATTTTTGACTAGACATATAAAAATCATATTTATTTTATAAAAAATGTAAAAAATATAAAAAAATATTAAAAAACTTAAAAAACTTAAAAAATATAAAAAAAACTTAAAAATCTTAAAATGAAACTATTAAAATTAAAAAAAAAGAATATTTTAAATTCTGTTAAAATATATTATACTTAATTTTTTTAATGATTCTTGGAATAAACTTTGTTAGTCACTTGATAAAAGAGAATTATATAATAAAAAATTACATTTAATACTACAACTAGAAATTAGAAACTAATAATAATCTAAAGTAATATTAGTTAAAATTGATAATTAAATACTCAAATTTTATCAATATATATCTAATGCTATTTTAATACTATTATTATTATTATTTTCTAATCTGTAATAAATAGTCCATTTCTGAATTAATATATCAGATAGATTTGCAAGTTCTAGAATATTTGCATAATGTTATATATTTTTTCTGAGTATATCATTAGCATGAATATAACTAGAATCAAAAATATGACAAGCTTAAAATAATTTGCATGCAGAATATTGAGAAATATGTATTCAGAATTTATTATAAGCTATTTCAAATGCCAATTGAAATATTAAATAAAAATCTTCAGAATTAAAATAAAAATTATAAATAAGTATTTCTAATTCAGATCCAAAGTATTATACTTGATAATTAGTTTGAATATATATTATAAGTTACTCAAGTTAGCACTTTATTAAAGAAAATAATAATTTGTTTGATTATTAAAAAAAATTAAGATCCTGAACAAACTCTTTAGTATAAATTGAAATAAAATTAATATATATAATAATAATATCATAATGTTAAATATTTTATAAATATGAATTAATATTTTATAAAATTTAATTACTTTGATTCATTTTATATTCTTCTTGATAAAATATTGACTAGTATTGAATATAATCTTTCATATAAAAAAATCTTTCAAAACTAACTATTTCATCAAGTTGTATTTGATAAAGAAATTTTGTATAAATTTATAATTTTATATATTTTTATGTAAGTAAAATAATAATTTCTTCTAGCAGGTGTATAAATAAAAGTTTCTTTAATTTTGATAAGAAAATTTTTTAATATAGAGAATTCTAATAAAGTTTTTTATATATTATTATATAATATAAATATATTAATATTTAAATTTAATTCAAAAAATAATTAAATATAATAATTAACTTATCTAATAAGATTAATAATATATATATATAATATGATATATATTGAAGTTGAGATATTAAAGATATTAATACTTTATAATAATATTTTTTTATATAAGTGATTGAATTACTTAAAAATAAATAAGAATAATTAAAGAATATATTATAAAATGAAAGGATTATTATAAGAATTTGACTAATAGTTATATTATTAACTTGTTTAAGAAAATTAACAGAAACTAATTTTGTTATATTTCTATATATAAAAAGAATATTTGCTATATTTCTTACATAATTATCAGTAATTTTATTTATAATAATAATTACTGATTTAGAATAAAAAAATGTATATAAATTTTGTTAATATTTTTCAAAAATATGAGATAAATAAATTTGATATAAAGTAAGATAATTTTGAAATTATATCACCTTCTTTTAAATATTTTTGAAAAAAAGAAAATAAGTGATTTATTTTTTTAAGAGAAATATTTGCAATAGAAAATACTTTAATCAAATTTTCAATAACTCATTTTTTAGAATTAACAGTTGTAAGTATAGTTACAATTATAATTTATTATAAATTTTATTTATTAATTTTACATTTAACTTTATTTGTATTATACTTTTTACTATTAAGATGTCTATTTATTATTGATTTAGCTTTTCAATAAATTAATTTATTACAAGAAATACAAAATATAATATTATTATCAACTCAAAAAAGATCTAAATATTTATTAACTCTTAATTTTATTGTAAGTTTTTCTTTTTTTTGTTTTATTATTATTAATTATTGATATTTGTAAAATCATTTACTAAAGATACTAAAAATGATTATAATACATATTTATTTATTTCAATTTATATAATATCAATATTCT